>BPLR01020592.1:0-161296 GCA_021605095.1 Caerostris extrusa | reverse complement strand
TTGCCATCTTGACTAGATTAAGTAATTAGACTTTTTCTTTTTATTATGTGTATGTATGCGTGCCATTTTTAAAATTTCTTAGTTATGCTTCAATTTTTTATTAAAAAGTTAATGCATGATTAAACTTATCTTTTTATTTTTTTTTTTCTTATAAGCTACCCAGCAACTAAGTGTTGGGGTAAGACAGATGTTTTCATTATTGTTTTTTAAATTATTATAAAAAGTTCTATGAAATCTTCTCTTGCATATCCTTTAACCAATAGAATATACGATTGTTTGCAGGTTATCTTTTTAAAGTGAAAATTGTAGTTTTTTATATATAGTCATATATAATAAATGTGGGAATTGAACGATTGTGCAGATTTACAGAAACTATACTACATCATTTTTAGTCTGTTTTTTGAGTTACAGTCTTCAATCAAAACATTGTTTACAAGTACAAGCTAGACAGCTAGACAGTTTCTCTGCCATAATTAGATATTTATCATTTTTTTAATTGCTCTGATACAAATTATTTTATTTATAAATAAGTGGAATATGAGACAAAATATAATTTACACATTTTTATTTTTGTTCTTATAAAGTTATATTTCTTTACCCGTATGATCTTGCTACTTCAGCATTAAGCTTGTCAAGTTTACTACCGTAAATATAAGTTTTTCTCCAAGAAAGTTTTTTTTTTTTCCAGTGGTGTATAAAGTTATCTAAGAAAAAGGGGGATGATAGCCAATCATAGATTTTCAAGGAGGAATACTCTTTTCTAAAAGGGAGAGGGAGTTAGTATTTTGCAAAAATAGATTGGGGACATACTTAGAACATGTTAAAAAAGATTTAAAAAATCAATAATAAATAATAATTGTAGAATGGAAAGACATCAACAAAGTTATTATGATATCAAATTGTTGTGGTATTTAACCAAAAGAAAATGTGAAATGCTGATAAATAAATAAACATGAATATATTGTGGTACCATTCCCTTCTGTGGTGACAAAATACAATAAATCCATAAATGTAGACATTTGTGATCAGCAAATGAAATGTTATAGGTCGAATACTTAAAAATGAACTGGAAAGTCATTTTGCATTTTTGAACTTAGTGGTTGTAAATTCATGATTCCAATATAACAGAGATGTGACAGCAAATGCGATTCGAAAGAAAAAAATCAAAAAAATTTACTTTAAACTAGAAGTACCAAAAGCTCATGTTGCAGCTCTGCCTGCAATAGAATGATATATACGTGATGATGAAGAAGATGAACCCCATGCTCCTCTAGTGAAGAGGTTAAAATTTTTCAATCTGCATGCTTAAAAACCACCAGGTGAAGACAAAAGATATGATAGATATGAACACTGCAAAGGTTTTTGAAAATGTTTATTTATGTAACAAAAAATAAAAAATATGCTTCAAAGATTTTTGTTGCAAATAAATATGCCAATAAAACTGGTTAGTCAACTTCAAATGCATTCTTTTTTCCAATTACACTTTGAATGGAAAAAAAAAAAAAAACATAACTCGTAAAATTTTATGGGTGAAATTTTTTCAGGAAAAACCTATTGTGTTGTCTCCCCCTAATTCTCAGGGCTGGTGTAGATAATTATAATCGTTATTGTTGGGGTCAATGTTATCTTAAAAATTGAAAAAAAATAAATAAAATTTAAATGTGAAATAATTTCCTGTCTTAAAGGGATATATAAAGTCTTCTTTTTTGAAGTCTTATATTTTTCAAAATATCTTCTTTTATTCTTCTTAAAAATCATTTTTAATGTATTAAATTAATCAAAGCACTGGGGTAATTCAGTAAAACATTGAATTATTCTTAACAAAAGTAAATCCCTGAAAGGAAAAAAATAAAACCTTTTAATAACTAAAATATTAAAATTACAGTATTCCTTAAGCTATGTAGCTAAAGAAAAATTTTCTTTTTTAACACCATAAGTTGAAGAAAAATTATGGTAATGTTTCTGCTGCACCATGATATTTAATTAATATAGTTTTTTCCTGAATTTTTCAGATATGTCAAAATAAGGAAAATCACAATGTAAGTAGTAATTTCCTTTAAATGTATATTTTATATTTAAGTATAAGACTTAATTGTAAAATCTCATTGTAAAGGATGTGCATATTTTAAATTACAGGAAGTTATCGAAGCATATAACTTAGTATTTTCATATAAAAATGATGATAACTCACTAACATGGTATGTATCATGATATTTTCTTTTACTCATTCTTACATTAAAAGATAAAAAAGTACAATTGTAGTCTTTTTTTTTTTTTGACATATCTGATTCTATTTCCTTGAATTGTTTGGTTAAAAAATAAATTTTTTTACTTAATTGTTATAATTTGGTTGAACAAACAGTTTTTCTTTTTTCGTTAAAACTGGACCAGAATCTAATTCTCTTTAAAAGAACAAAAATGAACATGCCATATCCTATTGGGTAAAAATAACACAGAAAACATTTAAGCATAAAAATTAACAACATGCACTTACAGGAAATATAAAAGGAAAACAAAAGGAAGTTTACAATTAATAATTAAAAATTGCAAATGTTAAAAAACATGTAATAAGATAAAGTTATTAAAATAAAACGTACAATTAGGGGCCTGTTTCATGATTTCAAAAAAATAAAAATTTTTATAAATTTTTGATAATAAACAAAATAAAAATAAATAAAAGTTAAAAAACAAAAAGCTCAGAAAAGAATAAGAAAGTGGAAAGAAATTATACATTTATTATTCCATTTAATATTTTTGTTATAAATAAAGTATAAACTCATTTCACTGAGTCTAAATAACTGATCACTTTCTTTTTTTATTTAATTATTGAAAAACAATTAAAATTTGAAACATTTTATTTTTGTCATTACATTTTTTGTTTTAATTATAGAAATCCCTTGTTAAATTTATACTCAATCCTGTCACGAAGTGTGTGTCTAAAATAAAATAGCATTTGAAACAATTTACATCTTTTAAAATCCATATGCATTCTTACACATATGCTAATAAATGTATGATGAATACATTTAATGAAAAAGATATTTTAAATTTTTTTTTTTTTTTTTGCTAATTTATTTAAATGTTATGTCACCATACTTGAAATAAGTGTTAAGTGTATTGTTTTTGTGTATGTAAAAGCATATAAACCTTTTTATGAATAGATAAAATGTGCATTAAAATGCCGTACTCATTCCATAGGAAAGGTAAATACTTTGTCCATACCAGAAATATGTATATAAAACAATGAAAAAAACATTAAATTCATTAAGTTAAAACATATATATTGTGAATTTAAATAACTAAAAAAAAAATAAACTTTGACCAAAATGAGAATTTTAAAATTACATAAAGCTTACCATTTTTAGCAAAATTATTAATTTCATAATGCATATTTTTAGTTTTAATTTTAAAAAACTGCAAATTCAAAAAATGTGGTAACTGGCAACAAAGCACCAAATTCAAACTGCTAAAAGCTGCTTTTTCTCTTTTGCAGATTCCCAGTAAATGAAAGTTGTAATAATTTTCAAATTTAATTATTATAGCACAAGTTATTAAAATTAAATTTTCCAAGAATTTATATATAATGTTGTCTATTATATAATTCAGATAATTAAATTTTTGAATTGAGAGGAGAATGTAATACGACAAAATTCTGAGAATTGGCTGTAATAAAAAGTGAATAAAAATTGCATAAAAAATTTACATAAATCGCAGTTAAGGTGTTTATTGAATACAATCTAAAAATATGGCTGTATTTTATTAAAACATTAATTGCTTTTGCTTTTTGTTAACATTTCTGAGAGAAATTCAGAAATCTTTTACTTAATATCATTCCATATTTATTAAATTTTTTTGAACAAGAATGTCACTATTTAATAGTACAGTATAAGTCCTTAATCGGTTCCAGATTATTGGACTTTTATCAAAACAATTTTTTCTCATTAGAAATAAACAAAAAAAATGATTCCATTGTCTTGAATAATATCTTGTTATTGATATATTATACCTTGATGGAATCATATAAAATAATTTAAGTATTGCTTAATACTAAAATATATAAATACAAAAGTAATTAAATAAAATACAACTTAAACGTTTAGCAAATTTAATTTACTCTTTTTTGTCTTTGCCCTACTTGAACCCAATTAAAGATTGCCAAATATGAAAAATCTGTCCAAACACTTTGTTTCTATCTTCTTGGGATGTTTTGAAAATGTCGGTTGTAATTTTGAAATGTTGTCTAGTCATTTCAAACTATGCTATTAAAATTTATTTGTTGGAGTGGTATTTTTCTGCAGAATTTTGGATATTATTATTTGCAACATTTTGATGCATGCAAATCATATTCTGAACAAAAATTTTTGCATATAATTAGTAACTTATGTAAAATAAAGTGAATAAAAATTGCACAAAAAAATTTCGCATAAAAAGGGGGTTGACATGCTTATATTCTTATTCCAAGAATTTGAACTTATTCCAAAGCAGATGTGATAACACTGTATATATAAAATCAAATGCAAAGTTATTTCTGAAATAATAATTTAATAATATATAAATCTTTTCTTTTATAGTCAAGATAAAACAAATACTTTTTCACCAAAGTTGACTGATCCCACAGTGCAAGCAACATTAATGATGTTAAAAAACATGTTACAGACATAAGTAAAATTCTTAAAAAATTACCAAAAAATGCTTTTCTGTCAGTAAAAATTACTGTATTATGATGATGGTAAGTATGATTTATCATTTTATTGTTAACTGTTCATTAAAAATTGTATTCATTGTAGATTCTTGTAAATTTTTTTATTATAAATTTTCTTTAAAACTTATTTCATTGATTTTCATTTAGTGACACCTGATGATTATGAACCACCAGGTTTTGAACCATCTACTCAGGTGAAATTCAGTTTCCCTAGGGACACACTGAACATTAAACTAGGTAAAATTGACACAGAAGCACATGGGTAAGCCTTAAAAGCAAATATTTTTATTTGTTAGAATGATTTAATATTTTTAATAAAATAATATAACTTACAATGTACTAATATTACCAATAAAAACATTAGTAACTATACTAAGAAAATTATATATAATTAAGCTTAATTTTTGCAGTGTGCTATCAGTCAATTGTTAGATATTTTTATTCTTATACATTTTTATCAATATTTAGTTACTTGAAAAAATGTTAAAACTGTTTTTTATTACAGATACAAATTTCTTTTTGAAAACAACAATGCACAAGCAAATAATGCCACAAAATGATTCCGAAGAACCCATTTCTCTCAATGCATTAGAAGAAAATGCGTATGCTAAAGAAACTATTCATGATGATGTATTTTGAAATTTTTTATCATTACAAATTTTTACATTTCATTTTAATCTCTTTTTGGTTTTATTTGATTTTATTTTTATAATGTCAATGATAATAAACAGGCCGAATATTAATTTATGAAAACAATACATGCACATTTAAATATATATATTAATTAATTAGATATATTAGATTTAATAAAAAAACCTGAATGTTTTAAAGATATCTACAAATTGTATATATATATGTATATATATATATATATATTATTGCAATATTAGAAAAATACTTTAAATATTTACAATTTATTTTTATTTTGATATGAAATGATTATAAAATGAAAAAAGATTTTATGATTTTATACTGAAAAAAATAAAATATACTTAAGATTTAGGCTTTTATACTTTTTAAAATATCTAAAGATACAAAATAATAATAATAACAATAATAATAATTAAATAAAATAAAAAAGGTTTCATCACAAGAAATAAGCAGAAAAAATCAGATTAGTTAGATTTAGAATGATAATTAATTATAATTTGTACTAAATATTTTAAATAGTAATACAAAAACGTATATAATTGTTTTATTTGCTTAACTTTATACTTTTTAAAAAAATGTGTTAACAATAATTTAAAATTATAAGAATTTCGTATATGTTAAATAGAATGAATATTTTTTCATTAAAAATAATATATGGTGAATAATTTAAAAATTAATAATTCATTCAAAATTCTTATTGTTTAATAATTTGAATAAGTGCTTAATGATAATGGTAAAAAAAATATTCAAATAAAAATGTAAAAATTAATTTGTTGTGTTAATTTTCTCTTTATTTCAATAGATATCAAAAGAAGAACTATTTGAATCTCAACATTCATCACAAGAATCACTTATAAGTAAGGAAAGGACCTTTTTTAAAAAAATTTTATCAAAATTATTTTGAAAAGTATAAGTACTTATTAAATATTTTTTTTTCCAAAATTAATGAAAATTACTTATAATAAATTGTTTTCTTTAAAAAATAGGACAGTTATCAAAAGACATGAAGACAATTGCTGGTTTAAAATGTCCATGCAAATCAAAAATGGTAACAGAATAAATTTTAAAGAATGAGGAAATATTCCTATTGTTAAAAATATTGTGCATTTTTCATAATTTTTGTAAGTCAGCTTCTAACTGTTAGATCATTATTTTAATGCGTATTTTAGGCTGGATACAATGATACTATAGTTTGCACAAGTTGTGAATGGTTACAGCATAAAGTCTGCTATGGTATTTTAATGCCAGATGATGCACCACAAATATTCTATTGCACTGATTGTATTATTCACAATACAGATGAAGATATTTTTCAGGAATTAATATATACTTATCAAGGGAAAGAATGTCAAGTAGGTTTAGAAAATCTTTTTCTATGTAGCAATTTTTAAGTTATGCTAAGTAAAATATACCGGTTCTCGTTAGATCACCGAAATCAAGCATCATTGGGCGCTGTCAGTACTTGGGAGGGTGACCACCTGGGGACACCGCGTGCCGTTGGCTTTCACAAATTTGGGACCTGAATGGCCGAGTGTCTGGTGCTCGATGCCACAGGTTTCGGGTTCGAATCTCGGTGGTGCCATGGATGTTTGTAGCGCTTAAGAATCCACTTTTAAGCCGTAGGTCCTGGTCTCCTATGACTGTAAGAGCGTCACGGAGCCAAAGTCAGACTTCTACCTATGGGTGCTCCATCACAACAGAAGCTGCTTCCTTCCCTTCAATCATGAGTATGTATGGGCTCGTGGGCTTGGCCAACCAAGTGGGATAAGAAACAACAGGATTCATTGTTTTCTAAACTAATGGTTAAATCTCATTTAATCAATTAATTTCCTGTTTATATTATTATATTTTTGAAATCTTAAAATAATTTTATTAAAATATAAAAAATATATCCAAGATTAAATGCTAAACAGTATTGAATATTAACAATATTAATCGCATGTAAATTAAATTACTTAAGTAATTGAAATGAAGGCTAATATTTAAAAATAGAAAGTAAGACATAAAAAATTTTCATAATAAAACTACTCCAATTTAGTGATTTAAAAAACTTTAATAAATGAGCTTTATTAAATTTAAGATTATAAAGCATTCTTTAAAAAATAAGAATTTTTTATTCATAAAAATGTTAATAAAAGACAGATAATTTTTATACTTTTCCATTTTCCATTTAGTTTCACTATAGTATTAAACATTAAAAAACTCATAGTTAAATAAAATGGGCTATATTCGTTATTTTATTAATATTTTAGAATTTTGTGCTATCCGAAGAGCAATTAATTTATGTTTGTCATCCAAAACTGTCACACATGCAATGTTTGAAAAGATACTTGGTTATAGTAAAACTATGGCTAAGATTTTAATTCAAAGGCTTGAATTCGAGGGCTTTATAAGACAAATGTAAGTAAGAACCCTTTTTTTCTTGTGATATATTCTGTAACCTTAATATTCCACTGACAATTCCCAATTGATTTTGAATAACTATAGTACATTAATAATTTGCACTAAAAGTTTCAAATTCATAATTCTATAATTTTTTTGTATATAGTAAAGAAAATTAATTTATAATTATATGAACCATACATCATTGGAGCTCTGAAATTTAAATAAAATTATTTTGAATTCAATTTTCAATAATATCTTAGGAGTTATTATCAAAATAAAGTGAGTTATAAATTTCAGATGGTGAACATGTTCATAAATACTTTGATTTCATGAATAAAAACCAGAAATATTTGACTTTCTCTAGCAGGGCCTTTCTTCCTGGAAACTAGTTAGCCCCAAGTATTTTGCCTTTCCCAATGAATAATTCTTAGGTAACAGGCTTATAACTATGTTGGGTAAGTGAGGTAGGAGATCTTGCTTTTAAACGGTAGAATTGTAGTTGTGTTTGAATCACTGAATGTGACAGTTTTTTGTTTGCTTTTTTAGTTGATTCTATCTTTCCTACTTTATTGTCCAAATCATGCCTCACAAGGAAACATAAAAGCAAGTGGTTAATTTTACACTACATTCATTCTCTTATCTAACAAGATAAAGAAAAAAATTAATATCTGGGCAATGCTTGGCAAACAGCTAGTAAAAAGATAAATTGTTCTTTCTTATTATTACAGTCCATTAGATAAATGGCACCAAAATAATTGTAGATACATAGATGTATATGTAATTTTTTTTTTTTATGAAATTTGCCATTAAATTTATTGTAAATGACTTAATTAATTGTTAATATTATATCATCTATATAACTATGTTATAAAATTTAAGTTTTTTTAAATTGATATTTATAAAAAAAATTTTAATTAATTATTTATTTTGAAATTTTGACTTTAGTTCTAATACTGAAAAGTATGCAGTGGAATCCACAAACTTAATGAATTATGGTTTACCAAACTACTTCCCTGAAACCAACAGAAAAAATGATCAAGTATTAATGCAAGAAGATTCTGAGGTAAATATTGAATAGTAATATTCATTTATTTCCTTAAATTAAAAATATATATTCTGTTTAAGGATTTTTCTTTTGTGATGAAAACTATTATATGCAAATCTGTTATACTGGATTTTATTTTTTTTATTAAGTTTCAGTCAAATTCAAAATATACCAATGGTTTGATAAATGTAGCGGAGTATGCAGGAATGTCATCATCACCATTGCAAATGTCTAGCCTTGAAAGCTCAATAAAAAAAGTAATGTATTTAAAATTATAAACATAGTAATTGATATTATAACAAACAATATTTCCTTTTCTTATCTCTTATTGATATAGCTATTACAAATAATATTAACTGCTTTTAATATAAAACAAACAAAAAATGCTTTTGTAGCTGTTATGTCTCTTAGTAATTTTAAAAAATTATACATGGTAAAAGCTAGAAAAATCTTATTTAAAAAAATATATATATATTAGAAAATAACTTGGAATAAATGTATCTGTTTAATTAAATAATATTTTTTTGTACAGATTTTATATTTTTAAGAAAACTTTTCCATTAGTGATAAAATTAAAAATGAATAATTACTTCAAGTGTGATTAGTGCATTCAAATGCATAAGAAACCATTCTCAAAGGTAAATATTGAAAAAAAAAATTGCTTTCCATAAATCACTAAGCTGGATGGCAGTCAATGATGATTATAGAAAATAGTACATGTATATGATATTGTATTTATACTTAGATTTGCAAAAGCTCAGAAAGTAAACTAATAATTATGTATTAATAATTTTTTTTTCCTTATTAATTTGCAGAGTGCCAATATAAACTTTCCTCGAGACCTGCTCAATATTATTTCAAAGATTTTAATTTATTTTACAAATCTTAAAAATATTGATGAGACAAACTATATATTTTTTTAATTTTTCTAGTCAAAAATTATGATTTTTCATTTAAAAAAATATTATTATTTACTTTTTATGATTTTTTAACTACACACAAAAGTGGACAAATTATAGTTTTTATGTTATAAGAAAAGTAAAAACACACAAAATATCATGCTTAATTTTACAGATTTTAAATTAAAAACAAAATTTTTGTTAAATTACAATTCCTGTCTTTTTAACATTATTAAATAGAATAAGAACAGTAGAAATGATGACAGTACTGGTAATATTGTACATTTTTTCAGATTGTTACACTTGAAAAAAAATTAGCATTTTATAAGTGTAATTATAAAAACAAGGGTATATTAAATAGGATAATATAATAAAAATATTTTTAGATTATTATTAATTCTGTTATTTTCTATTATAGAATAATTTTAATTAAATTCTTTAATTTAACTATAGGTAAAAAAAAAACTTAGTCTCACTTCAAAATCTCCTAATCAGGAAAACATTCAAAATGCACGAAAAAGAAAAGTATCTAGGAAGGTAATTACACTAAATTTTTGTGTACAATCTTTTCTTCCTCTAATAAAAATATCACTTTTTTTAATGCTTCAGATAAAATGGATTTTAAGTCACCTTAATATAATTTTTAAAAAATGAGTTCTTCCTTATTATGTATGCCTCCCCTCCTTTATTTAAATAAAGCCGACATAAGTAAGAATCCTTCTTATTATAACAACAGACCCGTGGTAGGGATTGTTAGCAATTTGGCAAAATATGTTGGTGATTTTTTGTAGGCCTGTAGTGATAAGGCGGAAAAAAAGTAAATAACAATAATAATAGAAGCCTATCTCAGGAAAGGCCTCATACACTTAACTGACATTTTTGAAATAAAAAAAAAATCGTACACTAATGATATACAAGAAAAATAATTGCCAAAAGAATAATCATAACCTTAATAGATAATAAAGCCAAAATTATTAAACTTCATTACTTGCATATTTATTTATATACAATAAATAGAATAAATGTATTAAAATTAATAGTTTTACTTCAAAAATATATATTTTTAGAAAAGATATTCATTATTAGATCTTAGATTAGTTAAGAAAATTCTATGGCAATTCAGTGAATTTAAAAATATATTGATATAATATAGCATTTATTCTTATATATTAAAAAAAAAAAACTTTAAACTAAAAATAAAATACTTCTAAAACCATTTATTAAATTCTTATGGAAAGTTTAAATCATTCTCAAAAACATTGGCAGCATTTTCTGAAACAATTTTAAAATTTTAATAAATGTAATTTTAATTTATATATGTATACTTAATTTCTAAGTAAAAAGAAAACATAAATATTTATTTCAATGTATAAAAGATAATATGTGGCTCCTTTTGAATGGCAGCAATATTAAAAATTTTCATAATCAGGCATTTACTATGAAATAGATTGAATTTATTTTATTTATCATTCCATGAAATTTAATGAACTGTTTCTTAATATTTCATTATTTTTATTTATTAATACAAATACCCTTCAAGTAATAAAAATGAAATCTAACAAAATGTAAAAGTTTTTGAGGGATTTTTTTTTATCTGATATGCATTTTTTTTTTTTTTTTTTTTTTTTCTTTTTACAATCTTTTCGTCACCAAAGATTATTTTGATAGTATTCTTTGATAATTTTAGTCATATTTCCTTTTCTGTTGTAACTCATTGTAATATTAAAAAAATACTGCTGTGGCATTCAAGTATTAAAATTTGTCTATCACTGCAATTAGGGATTGCAATACCGGGATACCGAATACCGGTATTTTGAGCCATTTGTACAATTTTGTAATACCGGTATTCACAAGTTTAAATACCGTTTTTTCGGTATTTACTAGAAATTTAGAAATCTTATCTGTAAAATTTTTATTCTTATCTGTGAAAACAAGATTGTAGTTGTGAAGAAAATGTGTATTATTTCGATGTTTTTTAAATTGGTGAGTTTGTTATTCACATTGTATTTGCATATCATACTTTAGAGTTCAAAATATTTTTCAGATTTATTATATCTATACTCATAAATAATACTCCATAGTAATGAATAAGAATAACTTTAAAGAACATAAAAAATCTGTTGATAATACTTCGATTTGGTTTCATTATTTATATGATGAAAAGAATAGGGTGGAACAATGTAAAATTTTTCAAGAGTTATTAAAATGAATGGAGGAAGTACAAGCGAACTCCATGCACATTTAAAAGTAAACATGATACAAATTTGTTAAAGAGGAAAGAATCTAATTGTGATGAAGATACAAACTTAAGCACAGTTTCTAAGCCCAAGCCATTAGGGATTTTTAGATTATTTTGAAAAAAAAAAATAATTTTGGATGAAATTATAAGTAAAATGACAGCATTAGATGGTTTGCCATGTTGAGATGCTGAAAGAGCACTTTCGACAGCTGGTAACTTTTACACAAAATTACGTTCCAGGCCTAATGATAGTACAACTGATGCACTATGTTTTTTAACATAACATTTCAAAAATTTGTAATAGTACCACAGACTGAATGGTGATATTTACACTTTTTTGGGATTAAAATAAATAAGATGTTCCTTAATTTTTTAGTGATTCTTTATATACTGTTATAATTTATAAATTACAAATTTTTTTTACGATAATTACATTCTCTAATAAAACTGGCAAATAAAACACCTGTGTTTTTCTTTCTTTTTCTAAAATTTCTACTACCGGTATTAAGATCTGAAAAATACCGAATACCGGTATTGAGCTTTTGGTCCGATATTGCAATCCCTAACTGCAATTAATGCACATTCAAAATTGCAGAAGACCTATATTATTTTTACTTTAAAAAAATGCAAAAACACTTATTTTATAAAATCTTTAACTTACTATAAAATAGAATTTAAGATTTTTCTCTTTTCTTCCTCTAATAGATTTTAAGCAATGAACTTGAAACTGAAGATGCATTTCCAAGTCAAAAACGCCGACGCTCCACGAGGAAGAGTTTAATCACCACTGATTGAACTAACATTTTCTTGAATGATTATCATAAATTGATAATTAACATTTTTTTTAACTTAAGCAATGTAAAAATTCCATGACAAACAATAATAAAAGAATATATACAAATATTTATTAATTTAATTTATTAGTTCAAGTTTTTAGATAAATTAAAAAACTAATAAAATTAAGTTTTTGTTTACAGGAGAAGAAATTAGATTTCTACAATTAAATAATCACAGCGTGCTTTATTTTTAAAATAAATAAAAAAGATAATAAATTTTTCCTTATTTTTATAAAAACTGTTTCAGACATTAAAAAGCAAAAAGCTGGATTTTTGAGAGGAAAAAATTGGTTTCATATTAATAATCAACCTAATACATCATTTTCACATAATCAAATATCTGTATATAGCAAATTTACATTATTTAATGTGGCATATTGACAATACATTTATTTAATTTATAATAAATGCTAAGCCAAATAATATATTAAAAAATACAGAAACTAACCGATTATAATGCTTCTGTTTGATATTTCTATAATAAAAACAAGTTAATTTATAAGGTTTAACTCTAAAGAATTTTTTTTTAAAAACTGTTTTAAATTGATAACTATGTTCTTTTCAATATTAAATATTTTATCATAAACATTTTAGTGACAGTTACATACACAAAAAAAAAAAAATTGTATTTGCTACTTCATATTTAAACCATTTTTTAACACTAAAAAAAGAGAGCTGATTATTTAATCTTCGAAAAACGTGTAGGGGATACTGAGTCTTAACAATCTTATGATCTTTTATGTTAAATTGCGTGTTGTCTCTGAGGTTAAAAGCATGGTCTGGTGGCCAAGCAGCCAGCACTCTGGCCTTTGGAATCACAGGCTTCAGGTTCGAATCCTGGCAGTGGCATGGATATTTGTGAATCCACTTTAAATTGTAGGCCCCAGTCTGTTTAGCCCTCATGTGCACAAGATGACAGTAGAGCGAGAAACCAAACCAAACCGAGATTAAAAGCACTGACAAACTAGGTTGTTTTATAAGCAAGATTGAATAACAAAAATACAACCAGTAATAAGATATAAATAAATTAATAGTTTAAAAAACACGCTTTTAGAGTTAATCAATCTAAAAAGTAAAAAATAATCGTTAACATAAGAATAAAATGACTGACAAGAAAATAAATGTCACTGTTCTAAAAGCGTGGGGTGCTCTATATCAATCGTTATAATTTTTCACTAGTTTCATTCCGAAATGCAGAGTTAGTTTAAAAATGTCATACAAAAGCACCCCACGCTTTTAGAACAGTGACATTCATTTTCTCGTCAGTCATTTTATTCCTACGTTAACAATTATTTTTTACTTTTTAGATTGATTAACTAAAAGCGTGTTTTTTAAACTATTACTTTTTTTACTTTTAAGTTTGATTAACTCTAAAAGTGTGTTTTTAAACTATAATATTTAAATTAGGTCCCGATACGGATGACAGGTTCTTACAATAATTTAATTGTGAGTAAAACAAAGGCTAAATGCGAATATGTGAAGTTAGCCAGTATTCAAACAGGGAATCTCCCAATCAGGAGCGTTATCTGTTGTGCCGCTGTCCCACGCAGGTTTGAATATCTGAAAGATGTCTGTAAATGTTTCTTTGCAACTTATATAGTGTGTATGAGGAGAAGCAGATCTCCAGGGAAAAATTAAGCGCCGATCAAGATGACTTTTCAAAGGCTGTATGTTTTTAATCACTAATCCTGGCAATCCTAATCATGATGAGATAATAAACTTATCAAAATATTTTGTCGTCGGTTCTTGATAAGTCTACAATGTTTAAATTAAATCGGATCGCTTAAAGTAGGGCAAAAATCGAGCCCAAAGAGTCAGTTACATACATACAGGTGAAACTAATAATAGCATATTAAAAAACATCATCATTGTTAATCAATAATTCTATGAATTGGTGAAACCTTTGAATGTCATCGTTATATGTTTTAATTATGGAAATTCCAAATTTAAATTGATATTTACATCTAATGACAGATGATTGCAAATTCAACTTTCACCAGAAATATTTAAGAGTTAGAAAGTTAAAAGAAAAACAATTTTTTTTTATCAGAAAACTTAATTTTTTTTTTATATAAGAATATTAAGAACTTTTAAAATCAATTAAAAAAATATCTGAATATTCTCTATAAATAACTGTTTATATATAATGTAAAAACAACTAAAATATATAGAAAAGGTCTTTATTTTCAATTTCAATCACTTTTAATACAGAATTAAAATGCTTATACATAAAGACAAATAATAATTCAATTAGATGTAGAAAAGCTTGATGACTAATATATTTGTTTAAAGATATATATAATAAAGCTGGTACTAAGGCACTTTGCTTGAGGAAATAGAAATTGCTTTCTTTTATTATGAGGATAACTCACAAGAGAGATTATTGTTCAATTTAATATACAAATGAAAATAAAAACTTATTATTCAAACTTGTATGGCAATTTTTTAAAAAGCTGCATGAATAGGAACAGTAATTTAAATAATTGGTACTTACGTATTAACGCCACCACAGCAGAAGTAGCGCCAATAAAGAGCTGCCAATGCACTAAAATAGAGACTGTTTTGAATCTATATCGCCCCATTTTCCACCGAAATCCGATTGACTACTTTGTTTTTAAATAAAATGTTTTGAATTTTGAAAGTGTTTTGATTTTAAATAAAGTGTTTTATATATTTTATGATTTGTCACAAAAATTTTAAGTTTAGATTGGTGCCACTTAAAAACCGCCAAATCTGTAGCTGCGATGGCGTTAATACGCAAGTACCAAATAATTTTTCATAGATATCTAACATTAATTTGATGATTTTTTTTATGAATGCAATAATGAACTTAATAAATTTAACAACGATTAGAGGAACATTAAGAAATACTTTGACAAAGAGTTTATTGTGAACACTACGAAAGAGGGAAGAAGGGGTATCCATATCAGAATTTTAAATATTTTTTACATATTTGAATTGTTATTGCAAATAAAATATAGAATGCACAAACTAAACTAGGGACAAATCAGTGATGATACATTTTTTTTTTATATATATTTATATCTTAGAGATCATTTGAAAAAAAATTTGAGAATTTTTCATGTTTCAATTTCCTCCTTTCATTTTCAAAATATGCTGCATGTTTAATTTTTATTTGTAAAGATGTATATTTCAATGAATACATATAATTTTAATTCTTATTATGATATATAGTGCATTCACATTTATTGAAAAATACTTTATATACCATCATAGCAAGAGAGAATATTTATTAAAGTCTATAAAGATCTTCATTAATAATTTACTTACTGGCGATGAATATTTTACAATCTTAATGCTAAGAAGTTAGAAGGATAGCTTAATTCCAAATTTTTTTTGAAAACAATATTAATTACAAATATTATATTTTAAAAGAAATCTATTTAGAATTCCTTCACATGTAAACATAATTCATGAATATGAAAATAAATAATAAAATCTTATTTTATGGTATGTTAAATTTATTATTCTAAAAATAATTTTTTTTTTTTTTTAGATTTTTAAAACCAATTTTGATTTTTGGCATTTTTATATTTAAGCATCTGAATTGTTATTGCATTGGCAACTTGCTCAGCAGTTTTTGTTTGTCCGTAATAATCTACAAATTCACCGTCGGGATCAATTAAGTAAGTAATGATAGTATGGTCAACAATGTAATCATCGTCCTCATCTCTTGGACCTTCACTGTAGTATACGCGAAATGCCTTGGTAACTTCATGTATCTTTTCTTTTGAACCTGTAAGTCCAATAAGTTTTGGAGAAAATTCTTTCACGTATTTAGCAACAGCTTCAATATTATCTCTTACAGGATCAACTGTTATGAAGAGAGGTATTACATTTGGTAATTTAGGCGTCTTATGAAGGTCATCTATTACAGTAATCATTTTTTCAATCTCTTCTGGACAAATATCTGGGCAATGAGTGAATCCAAAATAAACTAATAACCAATTACCAAAGTAATCTTCGCTTTTTTTAGGTTGACCAGTATGATCTATCAAATCAAATCTTCCTCCAATGGCAGCTTTACCAAGTTCTCGCCTTCTTTGCTTATCAAGTTGGGCTTGTTTTTCTTTTTTCACATATTGCATTGTCGCAAGGAAAACTCCACCGACTCCCAAGGTTATAAATAATGTCTTCCATGATATTGGGCCTTTACCTTTTCCCCATTCTTTCTTTCTTCGTGAAGTATGTACAAAATTTTTTGATGTGTAATTGAAACATATTTTATTGAATACTGATATTGATGACTTAGGTTTTATTGTAACATTGGAGAAACAATGATTTGTGGCATAACAACATACGGCAGATGATGTTACAGGTTTTACATTACGTATATATAATTTGCATGATGCAGATGAAGAAATTCTTTGAATAATATTATGTGAAAATGTAGGCCTTGCTGTAAACATTGTTAATTTTTTTTATGCCGTAAATTAGTATTTTGTATAACACAAATTAATTCAGAATTGTTCTTATAAAATTTAAATAATTTCACTTATGAAGAACAGAAAAAGGTTATTACTTCAACCTTGAAAAGTCTCAAACTTTTAAAAAGTTAACAGATAAAAATTTAAATTCCTAAACAGTTTTGAACACTTGTTTGGCATAACAGTAGGCAACCATGTTGTTATTACATCATCTTGCCGGTTGTTACGTTGAGTTGTTCTTCGTGGTTTTCATAATTGGCGCACTAGAACTCGTCTATGTTCATATATTCTTAAAAAAAAAATTCTGTTCGCTTATGGCAAAATACAAAAACGGCAATTTTGAAATTTAAGGATAATTTAATTTTTAATCTTAACTGAAAAAATTAAATATTATCAAAAATTACACTTCAGAAAATTTCTAAGGGGTATTCTCAAAACCCTTTAGACGCTAACTAAATTTCCAAACTACTAATTATATATTTTTTTTGTAAAAAAAAAAATGGTTTGAAAAAAATCAACCAATGTAATAAACTTGAATATGTTTACAAACATTCAAAAATATGTGTTTTTCAATGTATAAAAAATTGTTTTAGCTTCATACAGATTTTTGGTAAAGATGTATTAGGCAATTAAAATAATAATTATATTATTATAAATTAATTATTTTATTAGTTATTTTTCTGTCGTCAATTATTATTAATAAAATATCTAAATAAATTACGTTCAAATTTTTCATTTAAGATTATTCTACTTCGTTTTGTCTTCTTAAAAGGAGCAAACGATTTTTTTATTAAGTAAAAATCAGCTTTTATTATACCAGTCATTTGGATGTAGAAGAATTAAATAATAGAATATAGAATAATTTATTTTCAACCAAGGTGAAATTTCATTCTTCGGAAATTTTTCATTTAAATTCTTTATTTTTCAGGTAATTATTTGATTAAATATCATAAATATTTTTATATTATTTTAAAGCAAGTGTTTTAAGTAAATATAAGCTTAGGATTGAAATTAGTTAAATTTTCGTTTAAATTAAATAACAGTAATACAAGTTTATTTTTTTACAATCTTTTATTTTTAGAATATTACAATGGCGCAATCAATGATGATGGCCCAAGATACAATGCAAGAAGTAATTAGATTTCATTTTGATTATTTATTATAGTTTTTCTTAGAAATCATTTTCACGAAATGCTTTAAAACATAAAAATAAATTTTGTCAAAATTAACTGATGCTCATCAAATTATTGCACTTTTTTGAAAAAAAAAGACTATTTTTTTTTCTTTTTTTTAATGTTTTACTTTTTTAGATGCATGCCATTTGTAAATTTTAACAAGAACATATAAATTTGAATTTTAAAAAAATCTATTTTCTTAAACTTATTTATAGAAACATATCAGATTAAAAATCATATCAATGTGTGATTTAGTTTAATATTTTTATATAATAATAAATTTCAGATATTTTTGTAAAAAATTGCAATATTTATTTAATTAATTTTTATGATGCATTTCTCTAGGATAGACAGTTTGTACAATTTTAAAACATTATTAATCTTTTCAGTTTAGTTTCATTAATCTATCAATCAGTTAATGAAATTTTAATATATATTTTTTATTCTTCATATTGCTTGCTCATGTTTCCAACATTTGTAATGTGTAAAGGGTCATATGAAGCATTGGTCTGCTTTACATTTCTTGAAGATATAAATATTTGAAATTTATCAAGTGCAGTTAAAAATATTTTTATTGATAATTTACGTTTGTACTTTAAAAATTATTTAAAAATACAATTAATTACTTCAAAATATTAGAGAAATGTATCTATAGTTTGATTGATTATCCCGTAATGTCACGATCAATTTCTGCTTCATGGATTGGTTGTGAGGCTAAATGAATTAGATAATAAGCATTTGTCAATCAATCAAGGAATTTTTGGAAGGTCAGTTTTAAAACATTGTCTGAATTAATTTTTTTCCCCTATTAAAAAATTGTCCAAATTGCGAAAGAAATGGTAGTCAGTGGATGCTAGGTCTGGTGAGTATGGAGGACGTTGACGAAGTTCTAAGTCCAATTCCTGTGGTTTTGCCACAGTCATTTGTGCAGTGTGTCTTCTAGCGTTATCATGCAATAAGATAGGACTAATCTAGGCTATTTTTCTTTGAGTTTTTGCATCATTTTGTCCAGCTGGTTGCAGTATATTTCTGCTGCGGCATCGATGAGTCAGGTTTTCTAATCATAATAGACGCCTGCGCTAGACCACCAAACACTCATTATTAGCATATTTTGATGAATTTTACTCTTTGGGGTGCGTTTTGGTAATTTCATTCTTGTCCAACCACTGTGTTGAACGTTTGAAATTATTAAATTGAATCCATTTCAAATCACAAGTGACAATTCTATTTAAAAATAGATCAAATTTGTAACGAGAAAGCAACATTAAGCAAACTTCCGAACACTTGTTTCCATTTTTCATTCAGTTTATATGGAATCCACTTACCCAACTTTTTCAATTTACCGATTTCAGCTAAATGCGATCTCGTGGTTCCTTTGTGAGGTAAAGTTACCTGTACGAAATTTGGCTAACCAATTTGATACTGTCTGCTGCGTAGTAGCACTAGAGCCAAATAAACTATTAACGCTTCGCATGGTCTGCAAGGCTAATTCCCCGTAATTAAGATTAATAGATTATTCCCATTATAGAATACCAGATGAAAAATTTGCATACAATATCAATTGCCGCAATTGACATTAATGAAAAATTTGCGTATGATATACACATTTTTAAATCACATTCATCATGGGTTATTATTATTTAACGTATTAAAAATATTAATGTATTTATTAATTTTTTATATCATGTGTTGTGTGAAAGATACGTATATTCACTTAAATAATTTTTATTGCATTTTACTTTCTTACGGAACTTTCAAATAACCCCATACTGCACAGAAAATTAATATTAATGATATGAATATAAAATTAAAATATAAATGGAATTCACTTTATCTTGCATTTTTCTGAGTAGGTTTCTGAGCATTAATTCAATCATTTGTAAGATCAATAACACTTTTTACTTAAAAAAGGCAGCTACCTATTCTCGAAGACAAATTGTTCCATAGCCCACCCTATGGTTCACGTTCATTTTTAAAGTTGTGGATAATTTTGTAAAAATATTTTTAATTATACGAATGATTTTTTAAATCTTTTTTTCCTGCACAGTGGAAAACTGTTTTTCCAGAATTTGCGACTTTAGAAGGTTCCTGCTTATTTATAAAGAAATTAATAGCAGTTTCAGTTTCTTTTATTACGTATGTCAGAGGAATTTTTCCTGAGGAAGCTTATGGAGAAAGACTTTTTAAATGGTAAGGGAAATATCATCTTTTATCACAAAAACTTTATAGAAAAACAACTTAAAATTATTAAAAAGTAATAATAATAAATTAAAAAATATAAAAAGAAAATAAATAAGGATTACGCACCTATGGTTATTGCCACCAGTAACTGTTAAACAATGTTTGGTTATATTAGTTGCAAAATGTATATATTGCTATGAATGTTAATAACTTTCGATTGAATAAACATACAAAAATATTATTTACTAGAGATTTTTCCACCACGTTTTTTCATGATATAACATTGATAAAAGAATAAACCTTACACGTTACGTTTACTTTTACCGTTTAAAACATAGGATAATTTTTCGAAAAATTATTGACTTTTCATATTTTGAATTCACTGACGAATTTAAATTATATTATTATTTAAGAATTGATGAATTTTTCTTGGTCCATTGACACGTTTATTAAAATATCTTTAATAAACTTGAAAGTTATAGGTTTTAAATTCTTTAATTTTATTATTAATATTATTCAAATTCCGTAATTTAATTATTATAACTGTTGACACCCAGTATAGTGAGAGGGGGAAGTTAAATCATTCTTAAAGAATATAGAAACTGTTTTTAGATTATTTTTCAATCATTTTAGAAATATTAATTACATTTTTATTATTTTAGGTATGAGGCTCAAACTTTTGACAGAAGACTGTGGAATAAAAGGTGTTACGAAATTCATCGATTCAATACGAAGCTGTTATGATGCAGTGGAAAAGAAATATGTAAGAAGAAATTATTATAGTTCAATTTTTAAATCATATGCATCTTTCATCTTTTTATTCATAATATTCTTATTAAATGATATTTCTATGAATAGCGTTATAAAGAGATGTTTTCCAAGAAATTTCAACTAAAAACTGATATTGATACCGTTCATTCTAAAACATATTATTTTAGAGGAAAATTACAGATAAATACATCTATCGAAAAGATGAACACTTGAAATAATAAAGTGTTAATAGTTTTATTGCAGGAAAATTCCCTAGATTTTTTTAAATAAAAAAAATTTGCTATTTGACCATGTCTTGTATACATTCTGTACAAAAAAATTTTAAGAATTGTTAAATGAAATATACAAAAATCAATTTATTCATCAAAATTTATCTTGTCGCTTTCAAAGTAGGCTCCATCGAGAGTAATACAACTATGAAAGCGCTTGATCCAATCTTCCATACAATTTTCGTAAGTTGATTAATGTATGATCTTAAGTTCCTTCGGTGAATTTTCTTTATGGCCTCAATTGAGTAGAAACAACACGTGGTAGTTTTAACTTTGGGAGCAGGAAAAGTCCCATGGTGCTATATAAGGTGAATAAGGTCGACGACATTTGTTGCTTTTCATGAAAGTGGACACTGTAGAATCTCAAGAAATCCTGTCTTCAGCCATTTGTTTTCGATGCTCTTTTTTGAACAAAATTGAGTTCTTTCATACCAGTCGTGCGACGACTCGTATCATGCCCAAAATATTAGTCATAAAGTCACGAATGGACTGAAAGATATGTTCACTTCTTGTGCCAACTCTTTAAGATTCATATGATTTTTGACCACCAGTCATATAGTTGAAAGTCAAGCAGAACGAGGCAAATCAACTACCACTTCTTGGTTTCTTTTAATGCTTTATGTCATTCACAGGCTTGCGTTTTTGACATGTACGATTCACCGTAGGTCTTCTGCAATATTTTTAGTGATTCGACACAAAAAGTGTAGTGTGCTACTGGCTTACACACACATACATACGCAAAATCATGCTTTCTTTAAGTGTATGTTATCTGAAAATATCTTTTACGTGCATGTTATCTGTGCATGTTAAAATAAATAGGCCATTCTTAAGACTTTGCTTTTAATCACCTTCGGTGTTATTAAAATTGTAAAGTCAAATGAGAAGGAATTCCTTCTTGATTAATGAACTAATTTATATTTATATCACACGAGAAAAAAAATGGTTAACATAAATGCAAACGGTATTCTATTTCAAATATACATATAATCTTTCAAATCATATATACATCTTTTTTTTTTTACATTTTGATTATCATATTTCAAGTCCAAAATATTTTATTAGTACAACTAAGTCAAGACACGGTGAGACAAAATGTCAATTTCTGAATTACCTGCCATTTGAAAAGAATGTTAACTTTGCAATTACCGAATTGAAATTACATTAGTACATCTGAAACAATGTCCTTTGAAGATTTAAGAGAATATTAGCCATAAGACATCCATTGCCATAGATATAAACGATGATAGTAATATAAAGCTTCATTATCATAAGATCGCCACGCAAAAATTAGTCACCCTGGAGCTCAGGCACAGATGGGTCGTTAAACTTTTACAGATGTTGCAGCGGTCGTGTCACATGCTTAACCGTGAGTGCACTGCTTCTTTGTAATTATATGACAGCAACTTTCAACGTGAAAATTTTTTTCAAGCGGAAATTGTGATAGAAATGGATAAATGCAAAATTGTGACAAAATGACAAAAAGGTGCAATTGTATTTGGTCATGTCCATTGCCATACGGTGAGGGAAGTTGCTGGATTAGTTGATGTTTCGCAATCGATTGTTCAATGTATCTACGAGCAGTGGTGTAACACATATGACATAGGGGCCTGATGGCCCAGTGGCTAGCGCTATGGTTCTCGGTACCACAGATTTCGGGTTCGAATCCCGGTGGTGCTATGGATATTTGTAGTGGTTCGAATTCACTTTTAGCCGTAGATCCCGGTCTCATATGACCGTAGAGCGTCACAGAGTCCAATCAGACTTCTCACCCACATCATTCCCAAACTGTATAGGAGCAATTCAGTTCTAGGCACGATGATGTGGTGTAGTAGTAGTAGTAGTAACACATATGGCCATGACACACGACGCTAGAACAGTGGTCGGAAAACATCCTAACCGAGAGGGACTGTAGACGAGTTTCATGGCTTGTTAATCAAAATCGCTTCTAAACCCGACAGGAATTGATGCAGTCATTCCTACCTGTTAGCGATCATTGCAACGGAAACTTCTTGTAATGGAAATTTAGAGTTGGGTATCTCACAAGAGGCTGTTTATTGTTCAACCTGACACATAAAGAGGACTTGCAACTTTATATGCTATTGTTTTTTCAATGGACCAAACATCACTGAGCGTGAACAATAGCTTATTGGCGGTATGTAATGAGGTCTAATGAATCACGTTTTTGCCTTTATTCAAATGACGCATGACATCGATTGCACAGAAAGTCAAATGAAGCATTTCATTTTCAATGCATGGAAGGTCAAGTTCAAGTTATAGGTGGATCTGTGATGTTTTGGGGTCTCAACAGTTTGGCATATTTGCTCATCTGAAATAACTTCATGAGGTTTATGGTTTCCTGAAAGACTGCATCAATGATAGAAGTGATACTTTGGAAAATTCTGTTAAATTCTTTATATTTAGAGATGAAAATATGATTTTTCGTCTAAAACACTTGTTCAGAATGAAGGAGCATATATTGAGCGTTAATAAGTACACTATAGCATCACTTAACAGCAGATTTCTATATAATTTATTAATCTAATAAATGACAAGCTCACTATTTAAATATCTGTAATAAATTTTTTTATCCCATTCAGAGCAAAAGAGCATAGTTCAGAACTTTCTGAAATGATAATTATATTGTTATATTAAAACTTGTATTTTTTGTCAATATAATCAATAGCAATTTATTGTAATTACTGATTTAAAACATGCTAAGAAATATTGATGCAAACAAAATCTGAGAGTGCGGAAGTTGGCAATATAATATTAATAATAACCTGAGAAAGAGGGTGACAATAAATTATATGAAAGAAAATTAGATTAAGATAAACGACTAAAATTGTCTAGAAAAATAGGTGCGGAACAAAAATAATTTCATAATGAAATCTGAAAGTAGTCCAATTAGACTTATCTTTTTTAAAAATGTTCTTCCCCAATTAATCCCGAATTCATGTAATTGTGAAGTGTTTTGTAAGGAATGTAACATTAATGTTGTTTAAAAGCAGCGTGTATATTACGTTCATTAATGTATATCTTATATGAAAGCTTGTCACAAGAAATTGATATATCGAATTAAATTTCAGAAAAGGAATTATTTCACATTGTTTCGATTTTAAAGTACCATAGGAACTAAAAACATATCTCCCAATTTTTATACAATTCTGGACTCAAACGAAGTTAAATTAATAACGCTACTAATAAAGAAAAATTAGAAAATGTAGATTAAATCTGCTTATTCAATCATTTAAGCTTTCTATTTAAATAATTTTTTTTAGAATTTAGGTCTTTATTTTGTAAATTAGGGAAAAGGAATTTAAATCAAGTTTAGTTAGTATATTTAAAAAAAAATACAAATATAAGTATAAATTATATATTAAAAACGTTTCCATTTTAAAGTATATTTTTGTTTAAGACGAAGTATAATTGATAGCGTAACATGAATTATAAATCAGCTTTGAATTCAGATAATTAGGAATGAGGTATAATGAACTAGCTTTCTTACCTATGTTCAACTAAACAAAGAATTTTTCTTATCAAGTGTAAGTTCTATCAAACATGTGTTATTTTGTTGATTGAAATAATTATTTCCTTGGGAAATAATTTATAATATCAAGAGTATTCTGTAAGAAAGAAAATAATTTTCTTTCTAATTAATTTTCTTTTTAATTAAAATGTTTTTTAATAACTTGTTTCCTATCAAGAAAATATTTGCCTTCTTAAATTTACGCTTTGTGGCATGATTAGAAGCTCTATTTGGAATATTGATGACAAAAATATAAATTGTATGATATTGAATTTTAATCCAATTTAACTCAATTGTACGGTAAACAGAAAAAAATCAGTTCTTTTATAATTGAAGAAGAAAAAACTTCTAATCATAACTGAAATTTGTTCCGATTAAGATAGCAGAAGGATTTCACATCGTAGCTTATATGCAGCAGATAGCATATAACATTTTTTTTTTTTAAGATTGAATGCAAGGTCAAGAATAACAAATTTTCTCGAAATGCAAAATATAAATTTTTGTGTCCCCAGAACTTTTCCAAAAGACAAATGAAATTAGCCACCAAGTGATGAAGTCAATATAAATATAAATTCGCATAGATATGATTAAAGTTAATCCAAATAGTTTGTACATCATTATCCGAAAAATATAAGGATTTTTCACTCCACACGGGTTTAGCATACAGGAGCATAGCCAGTGAAGATAGGAAAGAAGAATTTTTCATGCATCTTAAAAAATTACAATTTAATTGTGACGTATTCTCTATTATAACATATCAAAACAATATAGAACAACAGTATAAGTTTAGAATGAGGACAAATTCAATTAGCGTGGGATAGTGTCCTGAGGGATGAAAACCTAGATGCTGTTAACAATTCTCCACAATTGGTCGTGCGATTGAGGCTGGGGAGAGTAGACACACGACGACCAGTCACTCTCTGATAGGCCCGATTGGAGAGAGTTCAGAAGACATTGCAGACCAAAGAAGCAATTGGACATGCTTCAAGACTAGTCTCCTAATGAATTTCGTGTGGGGTAGTGCGTACTCCAGCTGGAATATATTATTTTGCAGTCGTTGAGTGTAAAATATCACAATCTTTTGCAGCACCTCATCAATGTATTGTTGAGCTTCAACCTGCCTCTGATGTTTACTAGGGGCGACTTTCTATCCTGTTTAATAACACTCAAACCATTGTGTCACGTTCACGAGTGATATGATGTTCGACAATAGTGTTCGGATTGGATATATTTATCAACGCCTTCAGATTTTCACATGGTGATTATAATCAGACAAACAGAACCGAGACATCGCTCAATACCACATTGTGCTATTCAGTCGTCCAAGTTTCTAGTTCCTGACTCCATCGCAATCTTTCACGTCGGTGGGTTGCTTTGAATGACAGTCTTCAGAAAGTGTTGTTTGTGTGCAAATCATTTTCAGTCAAATATTGTGAAACTGTTCTCCCAGATATTGAAACAATCAAAGTTTCCTGCAAATCCCACAGAATGTCGAAAGTGATGGATTGTGGAGCCACCATGGCTTCCCTTCGGATGCATCGATCCATGCTTTCTGTTGTCAGTGTATCTGGAAAAAATGGATCAGTGATCAGTGTCAGCGTATCAGTGGATCTGGTCTTTCGCGACAATTCCCATTTCGCTTATATATCCATCTGGTCCAAAGTCTATGCAAAACGGCCGGAGGGTATGTATCGTCAAATTGCCGTAACTTTTTTTCAGTGTCGTCGTCTAAGCATCTGTTAATCCACAGGTGTTTTCGGAAAGATAGAACTTTGCAAAATTCTGTGCTCTGTAGGCAAGAGAATGCAGCGACTATTGGTTCATATATCGTTGCGTTTCCTTCTATCTCACGTTATAATCACGTAATCAATTTGCATTTTAGATCATTTGCATAATTCTTTCAATAGCGTATTGCCCCAAAATTGCGTATTTATACTTTCGAATCTTCATGGCGTTACATTTTCTATATTGCGCATTCTTAATGCTGAATGTCCTTTTCATGCTGTAATTTATTCCTCTTCCTTTGAAAATACTCAACCTGAACTCATTTTAAAAAGGATTCGCTGCTTCATGTATTCAAAATCAACTTGCAAATTGTTAACCCTTAAAACATCAATTGCGCTTTATTTAGTACTTAATGATAACGTGTATAGTTAGTGACTCGATGGAATTTCTGCATCCATTGGCAAATCTGAATCGTATTTGAATAAAATGCGTTGTGGACACTGCTTTGAAAAAATGAGTAGATTTGAAGACGGTTTATTAGAATGTCTCATAATAAATTCCACCTATGTTTTTTTAACAAAATGTTAAAAATTTCGGTCAGTTTTCTTGAAAATCCTACTGAATGTTATTATGTCCTCGACCCGTCAAAAGTAACATAGTGGCTTAGTAGAATGCAAGATCCTTTATGAATAATAATGAAATTGTATGTAAATTTTCAATGATTAACTATTAAAATCCTTGAAATTTATCATTTTATGTATCTTGAAATATAGTTAAATGACTTTTTTTTTTTTTAATCTTATAAATATTTTTCGTACCTGGCAATATATTTTCACGAAGCTAGTTTTGGTTTTTGTTTGCGGCTGTTTAAGGATTAAAATTTTCGGTATGCGGCAGAATTTTTTTAGTGTCTTTCTGTGCAGTTTTTGAGTTATGCAGTACAATCTCTATATTAATGTGGATATAATACATGTGAAAAGCTAACTGCGAATTTTCAAAGCTGAAGAATTTTCGCAATATATATAAAACAATGTGTGTGCGAAATTAAAACACATTTTGAAAAAACTCATAAGTGGAAATTTTGAGGGTTTTTTTTTTTTTTCTTGGTGCTGTCATTTCGCTATCAGAAAGGCTTAATTTTTTTTTTTATAAAAATTGGAGTGAAAGATGGTGAAGAAATGTATCTTATAAAGTGAGCAAATAAAAAAACAAAAGAAGAAATTGTACAAATGGTGAAAAAAAATATTGAAATGAAAGAAATTACCACCAAAACTAGCCAAATAGATGGGGCTAAAGAACAAAAACTAATGATAGAAAAAAACATCAAAGAAATTGGACAAATGAAGGAGAAAATTATCTTAAAATCTGTGCATATGACAGAAACTGTGGAAATTAGACAGACGAAAGGGACTGAAGAAATGGAAGTAACTGAAAAGATGAGCTAAGAGATGAAAAAAAGCACCGAAAGAATTGGACAAATGAAGGAAGAAAACACCTTAAAAACTGTGCAAATGGAAGGGACTGAAGAAATTCAAGAAATTGAAATAACTGAAAAAAGTTGGACAAATGGTGAAAAAAAACACCAAAAAAATTGCACAAAGGGATGTGATTGAATTAATGGAGGAAAAAGCAAAGAAGAAATTACACAAGTGAAGGAAGAAAACTGTGAAGTTGTAAAAATAAAAAGTTTAGGAGAAATTGGACAAATGGGAGGGACTGAAGAAATTGAAAAAAGGGAAGTAAATGAAGAAATTGCATTAATGGTGGAAAAAAACATCTTAGAAATTACACAAATAGAGAAAAAAAAAAGTGCAGAAGAAATTGAACAAATGGAAGTAACTGAAAAAATTGTACTATTGGAGGAAAAAAACATCTTAGAAATTACACAAATAGAGAAAAAAAAAAAAAGTGCAGAAGAAATTACACAAATAGAGAAAAAAGTGCAGAAGAAATTACACAAATAGAGAAAAAAAGTGCAGAAGAAATTACACAAATAGAGAAAAAAAGTGCAGAAGAAATTACACAAATAGAGAAAAAAAAAGTGCAGAAGAAATTACACAAATAGAGAAAAAAAAAGTGCAAAGAAATTGAACAAATGGAAGTAACTGAAAAATTGTACTATTGAAGGAAAAAAAACATCTTAGAAATTACACAAATAGAGAAAAAAAAGCAGAAGAAATTAAAAAAAGAGAAAAAGTGCAGAAGAAATTACACAAATAGAGAAAAAAAAGTGCAGAAGAAATTACACAAATAGAGAAAAAAAGTGCAGAAGAAATTAAACAAATAGAGAAAAAAATGCAGAAGAAATTGAACAAATAAAGAAAAAAAAGCACCAATGTTATTGGGCAAATGGAAAGTACTGAACAAATGAAAGAAAAAAGCACTGAGAAAACTGCACAACTGAAAAAAAATGCATTGAAGAAATTGAACAAATAAAAAAAAAAGCACTAAAAAAATTCCACAAATGAAGAAGAAAAGGACTGAGGAAATTGGGCCAATAAAAAAGGAACTCATTGAGGAAATTATACAAATGAAGAAGAAAGAAGGCACTAAGGGAATTGGAGAAATGATGAAGAAAGGCACTAAGGAAATTGGAGAAATGAAGAAAAAACAAAAGAAAAGCAATTTCTCTCGAAATGAAAATTGTAATTTTAGATCGCCTAGCAAAAGGAGAAGGACCTACAGCAATTGGTAAAGAACTTAATTTAGGTGAATCTACTATAAGAGCAATTAAAAAGAATGAAGTTGTAATAAGAAAATCTGTCACTTCTGGTAAAAATTTAAATGCTAAATTAGCATCTTACTCAAGAGATATGATATTAGAAAAAATGGAGCAAGCACTCTTAATTTGGATTGAAGAACTATTTGAAAGAAGAACTCCTATAAGTGGCTGTTTAATCAAACAAAAAGGCTCTTTGGTTTTACGAACAGCTGAAACAATCAGAAGCATCTACTTCTGTTTCCCAAGATGATAAACCATTTTATGCAAGCAAAGGATGGTTAGCAAGGTTTTTAAGAAGAAATTCACTTAATATTAAAGGTACAGGGGAAATTATATCTAATGATGAAGAAGCAGCCAAATATTTCCAAAAGAAATTAGTTAAAATTATTGAAGATGGGGGATACCAACCAGATCAAGTATTTAATGTTATTGAAAACAGAATTGTTTTGGAAAAAGATGCCTAGTCAAACTTCCACCACAGATTTTAAAACAAATTTGAAACAGGAAACAAATTCATTTAAATCAGGCGATGACAGAATAACATTGTTACTTTGTAGCAATGCATCAGGTAATCGAATGTTAAAACCTCTCTTAATGAATCATTCCCCAAAACCCTGTTCTCCAGAAGGAAAAGATCTAGAACAGCTACCAGTTCATTGGATAACTGATACAAATTCTTGCATTACAATTTCTGTGTTTACTGATTGGTTCAATAACTGTTTTGTACCAGAAGTAGAAGCATATATGAAAAAAAAAAATCTCTGAATTTTAAAGTTTTATTAATTGTTAATAGTGCACCAAATCTATATTTAAAGCATTCAAATGTTCAAGTAGTGTTTTTACCCCTGATACAGCAAGCATTCAGCCCTTAAATCAAGGCATAATTACTACTTTTAAAAAGCGTTATTTAAAATATTTTTTTTCAATTTTTATTGGATAAAGTGAAAAAGGAATCATTAACAGCAATAGATGTATGGAAAAAAATTTCTATTTTAGACTGTTTAAATATTGTGGCATCCGTTATTGATAATATAAGATCACAAACTTTAATTTCCTACTGGAGAACAGTTTGGCCTGGATGCGTTGCTAATAATAAGACCATCCAAACTTCTTCATTATCTGATGAAATCATTATTTCTTTAGCCCATGAGATAGGCGGAGAAGGTTTTGATACATTTAGCCAGAATGATATTGATGAATTGCTTATGGATAATGTCTTAAATGTCCAGGATATTATTGGTACAACTTCAGATATTGAAAATCAAAAAACAATTGCGAAGTGGAAGGCAAACATGATCTCCACAATATGAATATAATTCAAGAAGATATTGCACTTTCTGATACTTTGGAAAATAATTTTATTATTAATGATACTAATTCCAAATGTGCTTTTGAATTACAAAGCGATCTAAAAAACTGTATGTCTGATTATCATGAGTTCAACAAAAAATTAGTAGAATCATCACAGAGCTTAATCACTGATAAGGATTCTGAAGAAAATCAGTCAATGCAAAATGAAGGTGAAAAAATTTTTCTTGACAAAGATCTATTAACTACACCATTTAAATATGAAGATACTTTGACTCTGTATTCTGCAGTTGAAAATGATTTAACACCTGCTAGAAAACGCTGTCGAATACTATTTAATAGTGATAATAATTCTGATGAAAAGGTGTAAAAAAAGAAAATGAAAAAATAGTTATTTTTTAATAAAAATAAAAATCTTTTAACTTTGACGTCCTTTAACATTTTAATTCCATTGAAATTATGGAATTGTTTTATGTGTTGGGTGTTCATGTGTGCTTTTCCATTTTTTTTTTGGTAAACATATCTACAATATGAAGCACATCACAGATATTGTAAAGTTATTTCTCACTCACTTTTCAATCTGCACGAAGAACTCTCTAAATGTGACATTTAAATAATGAAGATAATATATTGAGTGTTTTTCTTAAAGAGATTACTGTATAATATTCATTGAAAGGTTATTTTTATAAATAAATATTACAGTTTAGGCATATTTAAGGAAAGAGCTGGTGGGTCAGTAACTATTTCTTGTCTTAATAGGTAGGTGATAATTAAAATCTTCATGTAAAAAAAATTATTACTCCTTCAGTCATTAGAATTAGATTATAGTATATATAATAGGTTTAGACTGTTAAAAAAAATCACCTAAAAGATTTATTATAAAAATTACATTTTTAAGTGTACTATTGATCATATATATATATATATATTATTTATTTATTTATTTATTACATTGATAATTAAAATATATATTTTAATCAAAAAAATCTCTATATTTTAAAAATAAAAGTTCATTACTTTAACAAATTTAGTTTTCAAATTATAACTTTTTCTTTCTTTCTATTCTTTTACACTATTGTGCAATTCTTAATTTTGTCTTCTGCATTTCTGTTATTTTATCAAGCAAGTAAAAGATGCAAAAACATATATTTTGAAGAACACAATGCTTGCTTTCCATTGTTCATTTAAACAGTAAAAATGATATAAAAAATTGTTTTCTTGAAAACACTGTTAAATACAAATTATATATTTTATGAAAAATTTGGTTTTTTTTGGAGAATTGTTTGTATTCTGTCTTGAAATTCTTTTTTATTTTGCGTGGATAATAGTTATATTGTTTAATGAAATACTTATTGCATTAATTTCTCATTGAGTTAAAATCCACTGTAAGAAATTCTATGATAAAATTTTTCAAGTAATTTACAATTTTCTAATGTATGAGGTTATAATATGAGTAGTTTAGCTATAATATGAGTAATAATAATTTTGCAAAGCTTGTTTGAATTGGAAAAGATAAAGGCTAAATTAAAATAAGGTTGTTTAAAGTGATAAATATGGTTGTTATTTTACTATTAAATCAAGTGGGGAAGGATCTAAAAAAAAAAGTAAGAAATTGCCAGTACATCTTCTCAAAATATTTTTCAGACCTTTTGGAATAAACCAGTGTGGATCATTACAAAGGAAATGATAATATTCAACAGTTTTTAATTGTAATAACATCAATAGATTCATGCAAATATGATTTTTTTTAAAATTTATAATCCTAGTAAAAGTAAATAATTCCAATGTACAAATGGCAGAACCCTCAGTGTTTAACACAAACTAAACAAAGCTATCTTATTTTTCAAATTTTTATCATGATTTTCAGTGTATAAATAGATTTGTTATAAAAGTAAATATATTTTCATGTATAGATCTTTTTTGGTATTTGAAATTTTTTATTTGTTTACAGCTTCAAGAGCTGAGTATTGGGGTAAGCAAATTTCACAAATATATTATTCATTTTTTTTTCATACTGAAATTTTAATGTGAATACAAAGTTTTTTAAAAACATTAAATATAAAAATTTTATTGAAGCTTTTAAAATTACTTCCATATATTTGTTTGTATTTTAATCTATATGATGTGCATTGTGTACTTAATTTTAATTATACCAAATTTGTTACCTTCTAAAAATGTATCAATTCTATACTTTGGATGTACGAATTATTCTACATAATTATTTTTTGATATAATTTACTATTTAAATATTAAATAATACTGTTTGTTTCCTTATTTTTCATGTGTATTTAATACAATAGGAAGTAATCAAATTTGACTAACAAAATATTAATATAAAAATAATTAATTTTAAACAAAAAACTCAATTTTTTCTTTGACAATCTTTGCTAAAAAAAATACATATCATAAAAGTTTTTGTTTAATTCAGTGTTGCATTTCGGAGTTTGAGATCTAACTTGAATATTTTTCTCTGTTTTAAAAAAAATTGCTGATGAAACATTTTCGAACTCAGCTTTTTTTCCTTTAACTGAACATCATGACAAATAATTTAAAATTTTAAAGTTAAAAAATTATTCTATTGAATTTGTTTTCTAAAATGATTATATTGCAAATAGACACAAACAATGCTGTCATGAGTAGTTCTAGCTGTGAGAAAGTTTTATTACGACTGGGATTATTAAACCACTAAGAGATTATTACTTACACTGAAGTGACAAAAGTCATGGGATAGCAATGTGCAAATTTTCAGATGGCAGTAGCATCGCGTAGAACAGGTATAAATGCGCAGTGCTTTCGCAGAGCTTTCATTTCTGTTCAAGTTATTTGCATGTGAAGAGGTTTTGACGTGATGATGACCGCGACGGGAATTAACAGACTTTGAACGCGGAATGTTAGTTGGAGCTAGACGCATGGGTCATGCCATTTCGGAAATCGTTAGGGAATTCAACATTCCCAGATCCACTGTGTCAAAGGTGTGCCGAGAGTATGACATTTCAGGCATAACATCCCACCATGGACAGCGCAGTGGTCGACCGCCTGCACTTAACGACCGAGACCGGCGACGTCTGCTAAGAGTCGTAAATTCTAACAGACAAAAGCAACACTGCGTCAAATAACCGCAGAAATCAATGTGGGACGTACAAGGGACTTGTCTGTTAGAACTGTGCGGAGAAATTTGGCTTTCTTGGGCTATTCCAGCAGAAGACCGACTCGAGTGCTCTTTACTGACAGAACGACATCGCTTGCAGCTACTCTCGTAGGCACGTGAGCATATCGGTTGGTCCCTAGATGAATGGAAAACCGTGGCCTGGTCCGATGAGTCACGATTTCAGTTGGTAAGAGCTGATGGTAGGGTTCGGGTGTGGCGCAGACCCCACGAAGCCATGGACCCAAACTGTCAGCAAGGCACTGTTCAAGCTGGTGGTGGCTCCGTAATGGTGTGGGCTGTTTTTCATGGCATGGACTTGGTCCTCTGGGGCGACTGGACCGAACATTGACTGGAAATGCTTATGTTCAGCTACTTGGAGATCACTTGCAGCCATTCATGGACTTCATGCACCCAAACAACGATGGGATTTTTATGGATGACAATGCGCCATGTCACCGGGCCACAACTATTCGCGATTGGTTTGAAGAACATTCTGGACAATTCCAACGAATGATCTGGCCACCTAGATCACCCGACATGAATCCCATCGAGCATTTATGAGAGGTCTGTTTACGTGCAAAATCCTGCACCATCAACGCTTTCACAATTATGGACGTCTATCGAGACAGCATGGCTCAATATTCCTGCAGAAGACTTCCAACGACTTGTTGAGTCCATGCCACGTCGAGTTGCTGCACTTCGCCGGGCGAAAGGAGGGCCGACACGATATTAAGAGGTATCCCATGATTTTTGTCTCTTCAGTGTATATATCATTGAAATAATTCTTGATTATTGAAATTTTCATTGAATATGTCTAATAAATGATTATTTTTGTGATGGTTTTTATATACACATTTCTTTTTGAATAAATGTTTGCATGCGAAGTTAATTTACTGCATTTTAGCATCCCAAATGCTTTAAAAAAATTAAATGCAATAAATAAAACAATTTATTTTTGATATCAAACATAGTTACCTAAATCAAACTTTATTGATACATGATAAAGAAAACAAGTTAGCAGTTACAAATTAAATTGCATATTATACAAGGTCATTTTTTCATTGCTGAAATTTGTGAGTACAAATTATATGCTGCTGGGGCTTATAGCCATAAAATTACAGTAAATAAAATTAGAATAATTTTTATAGATAAAAAGACACATTAACTTTTTTTAAAGCATAAGAGATGATTTTTTTAAATGCTTGTATAGTAAGTAGTATTAAGTAAGCAAAATAACATATTTTTTGTTATTTATTTCTTTAGATTTGCATTAACAAAGAAAACTATAATGTAAGTATATTATTTTTTTTAAAAATAAAATGTATGGATTTTTTTGCTAGTTAATTTAAAAATTATGATTGTAATTGAAATAAATTTTTAATTTACAGGAAGTCATTGAAGCTTATAAATTGTTATTTTGTTATAAAGATGATGAATGTTCAGTTACATGGTATGAGTTCATTAAATCTTTTTCACTTTTTGAATAGTTTATTCCTATAAACATAAAAAATATTTAATATAGTAAAATAAAATAATTATGTGTCTTGACATACACACCGTTTTAATGTTATTCGTTTAAATTTACTGTGCCGTATAATCTAATTCTGTTTTTGTACCCATCACATAAAACGCTTTTTAGTTTTTGATGTTACAATTTAAAATAAAAAGTAAATTCATCTATTTTAAATGTAAAATAGATATGCATTTAAAATCTAGGAGAAAATAAAATACAATGTTTTTCTACCGATTTGCAATCTTCCTATTTGCTAGAATGATGAAAATCTTTATCAATGTCATAATTTATTTGATCTTCTTTAAAGTGCTTTTAATCATCTATCATTTCATTCCAGGCCTTTTATTTCATTCAATAGCATATTCCAATTTTTTGATGCATTTTGTGTACATATGTAAAAGTCAGGTTCCCTTCCATCATCCACAACTGTTTAGTTTCTTTCTTTATGTTTAGAAAATTATTTTTTCTCCCTTCTATGCTTATGAGTAAAAAAAAATAAAAAATAAATGGGGATTTTATAAAATTCAATTTTTAGGAAACTTCTGAAGATTGTATATAGCAATTTATAATCAACACCATGAAATTTTAAAGTTTTTTTAATGCATAATCCCAAGTATTCAGGATGACTTTTTAGTAATGTTACATATATATATATTTCAAGCTGCATATTGTTTACCTGAATTGCATCAAGAAATATTAAAATTGTTCTTGTTTTTATAAAGTATTTAATTTGAATTTATTTGGTTTATTGAAGTCAGAATAAAACAAAGACCTTTTCTCCAAAATTAACTGATCCAACTGTAACAGCTTCTCTTCTGATGCTAAAGAATATAACATCTTTAAATAGTGTTCTGGGAAATTTACCGAAGAATGTACATTTATGCTTGAAACTTCTATATTATGATGATGGTGAGTCTGCATATTTTAGAAATGTTTATATTCAATTTATTCACTTATATTTATCATTACATGTTCGGTCTGAGATAATGGATTTTATAATCCAAGTGAATATTTGTTAGTTTTTCTCTGTTTTTAAAATAATTTTATTATTATTTACCATTATCTTAAATCTTGATTTAAATGAATATAATATTAAAAGAAATCATTAAAAATGCTTACATTCATGTTTAACATAAATATTTCAATTTTATCTTGAGTTTTAAGTTATGAAGAATATTAGTGATGTTTTTGAGCTATTAATATTATGTTAAAGGCTATTATTTACTATGTAAAGAGGTCATGATAATTCATTTTTGTAATTGCTTTTATTATTCAAATAAAATTTAAATAATATTCAATAGAATGTGATGGATATTACTTGATCAATTAAGTAATACTCATTTTACATAAGTTAAAATAAATTCACACCCAAAACCTGAAGATTAAAAACTTGATTGGAAAGATATACTTTTTTTTCCTGCATGATCACACTGAAAATTAATATTTCAAATTGTCACCATGCAAATTCAGGTTTCTATTATGTCTTTCAATGTTTCTAAAATGTTTCAAATCAAGAAGTTAATTATATGATAGAAAACTTTAGAGCAGTAGAATAAAGAATGTGTTTCTGGTTGGCTCTCATATTTCAGTTTTTAGTTCTGGGTAAGAACTTAGCTTAAATTTATTGTTACCATTGTGGTTCAAAGTAGAAATCCAACTTCATTTTACATTGTTTTATTCCTCTTAAAATTATAATGTTCTTAAAATATATTATTACTGAATCTCTTTTTAAAAAACTGTTGGTATATAAGGAAGAAGTTTTGTTTTTTACATACATGAGTTTTTTTTTTTTTTTTTTTTTTTTTTTTTTTGTTCTCCAAATATGTTTTTTATTGATGAAGATAAAAAAAAAAATAAAAAGAAAATAATTATTTTTAAAATAACTTTTTTTTTCCATTAGATTTTATTTTTCATTAATCTCTTTTGAGTAAATGAGAATCATTTTTTGCTTTACAGTATGATTGTCTTTGAAGGGCATTATTTATAAATATAACATTTATAATAATGTCAGTATGATTGACATTAAATAATTACATTTATAATAAAATGTTTGCACTAACTAATTCATGCCGGTTAAATAAAATATTTGAGACAAATGGTAAAAAGTAATAAAGGCTAAATTATTATTTCCATGAAAACTTCATTAAACGTTAGAAAATTTTTATGTAAAGCAAATGTTATTTTTTCTTTTAAAACAAATTGCATTTTATTTTGATATAAAATAGATAAACTGAGTTAAAATTATTAAGAAAATTCATTCCTAAATTAATTATGGGCATCTTTTACATTTTTTTTTTTTAGATATGTTGTAATTTTAAACTGTTACTTTCATATTATTCATTATTCTGTATTGTTGTTGTTTTTACATATTGAAATACTAAAAAAAAAAATAAATAATAATAATAATAAAAAATGTTTACATAGTATCCAATACAGTTTTTCTAGATAATTTTTTGTTTTACAATAATTTTTGATAAAGTTATTTTTTATGTTAACATTCCATAATTTCCTGCTTGTGATATATATTAAGAATATTTGAATTTCTTGACTTGCATTATTAGGTGTCATATGTGTATTTGTGTGTGTGTGGGAAATTTTGGTAAAAATTAATTTTTTTTTTCCCCTCAAAGTATTTCAATTTAAGAGATGGATAAACATTTTTTTTTCCTCAAAAATAAAGTAAATAATGGAAACTGCAGATATAAAATTAGACAAGATGCAGTGGTATCATCGGCTAATGTATGTCAGTAAATGAAGTAATAAATTATAAAAATACTTTTTCAGAATTTAATTTCATAATTTGAAAAATCCCAAAATTTTAAGATCACAAATTGATGATTTTTGAAAATTTTTATTTTTAAATTGGGTAGTTTATAAGTCTTTCAATATTTCTCATATCATTGAAATGAATGAAGTCTTTTATTATTCATTAAAATTACTGCAGAATGTACTTCAAATAAAACATAATACTTTATTTGTTTTATAACCTTTTATGAATTATTTTCAGTCTCTGTTCTTTTAAATTTAAAATTAATACATATCATATTATTATGGTATCAAGTAAAGCTTTTAAAAATTCAAAATGTTATTTAAGTTATCAATCTCATGTACAAGACCAAATTGTTTGATACATATGCTAAAGGAAAAATAAATGGACTGGTAGAATCTTCTGTCCAGCTATAGATTTGTCATATTATATTGAATTTTTAGAATTATGATTGCAGGCTATAATCAGAAAATTATAGTAATTTTTTTTTCTCTATGCAGTGACTCCTGAAGATTATGAACCTCCCGGGATTTGAGCCATCCTGATTATCCCAAATTCAATTTTCCTGAAAAAGACAATGAATATTTCATTAGGAAAAATAGACACAAAAAAAATGGGTAGTTTAAATTCATAAAACATTTTTAAATGTCATGATTTTGGTATGAAGGAATTATTTGTTGTAAGCAAAATATTGTGTCTTGCATATTTTTGATGTGCAGTAGATTGATTAGTGTTTGTTTATGATTTTATTCAAGATATTTTCTTTGTATTTTGGATGAGAATATACAGGGATGATTCATTTATAACATTTTAATAACTAAAAACAAAATTTATACTGTAAGTTTTAAAATATAGTTAATTTCTCAGAATCATTTTACTAAAGCCAATGCGATTTATTAAAACAGCATAAGTAAATAATATAGTAATGGTATAAATAATTTACTTTATATTATTGACTTCTATCATTTATTCTTTTAGCCTTAATATTTTAAAATTTTTTTTTAATAAAATTGCTTAATCTCAATATTTTTAATTCTTTCTTCATTAAAATTTATTTTTTATTTCCATTTAATAAGAAGAAAGTGGTAATTTTGTTGTTGTTTTTATGAAGTATTAGATATTCATGCTTTGTTTTTTTAATATTTAATCTTGCATTAAATATATAAGGTATTTTCATTAAAGTAATTTTCTTGTATTATTAAGTAATATAAATTATTATATATGGTATTTCTAGTTTGTTATAAAAATTGCATATTATGTTAGGTGAAATGTTTATTAAATCTTTTATACATTATTAGCTTTAAAATATTTAATTTTTTAAAGCAACCAATTTTTAAAAATAGAATCTATGTTATAGATGTAGATGTAATCATCACTGATATAATATGTTTTTGTTGAATAGATTACAAATTAATTTAAAGTCTACTATAATAATTATTCAATATCACAAAGTGAAACAGAGGATCCTCTTATGCCAATCCCACAAAAATCTACAAATGCAAAAGAAATGGTACTTAATAAGATTTTTAAAATAATTTTTAGCTATGTAACTTTTATTGAAATTTTTTTTAAAAAAATAAATTACAATTTCTAATACTAAATATGAACATTACTAGAATTTTCATTATTTCATAAAATATTATCTTAATATGCAACATTAATAATAGTATAAGTTTTCCTCTTAAAACCAAAAATTTATTTTGGTGTGAATAAGGGGAAAAAATATGATTAAGTGTATGTTTCTCTAAATGTTGTGCCGCAATGAATAAAATAGTTATTTGATTTTTATAGAAAATTGCAAGCTTCATTTTAATGCAGATGTAGTGCTATAGTTAATATTTTTTGTATACACTTTTGCGTTTTTCTTTCTTCAAAAAAATTATGTAATGACTAAAAAGTAATAGTTATTATATTATTATGATTATAATCTTGACACTATTATATTTTGAATCTTATAATATTTTTATTTTGTAGATTTCAAAAGAAAGTTTAATTGAAAATCATTCGTTGTTGGAAGTTTTTGAATCAAGTACTAATATATTCATATTTTAAAATATTTATTATTTATTTTATAAAAAATAACTCATAACTTGTATGGATACATTTAAATTGTCCAAAACAATTTGCAGAAAAGTTATCCAAAAATTTCAAGTTAAATGCTGCTATGAAGTGTCCTTGTGGTACATCTAAAATGGTAAGAAAGTTTTGGATTTCAAATATAATACTTCATTAATTTTTAAAATTAATTATTTATATTTTCATTTATTTCAGTCAAAAGATGATGATGTATTATCTTGCAACATCTGCAAAAAGTTGCAGCATACAATTTGCTATGGCATTTTATATCCTAATAAAGTTTCACTTCCTTTTGTTGTGTGAAGTGTTCAACTGACAATAATAACTATTTAACTTCTGATCCAGTATACATTTATGAAGGAATAAAACTTAAGGTATGATATGTTTTTCTATGATCTTGATATTTAAAAGTAATACAGTAATTAATATTGCCATAAACAGGATATATTCATAAAATTCCTTATAACCCTATATAGTTAAAATTGTTTTGTAAAAATTTGCTTTTATCTAGTTGATTGATTTTCTAAGTTATGAAGATGAATTTTTGAAATTCATAGTAATTTTGTAAGAATGATGAATACAAACAGAAAGATTTGTTATTTATTGGTTAAAATGAAATATTTATAATTTCCATAAATATGGAAAAATAAAATATTTAATATTTTTAAATCAAAGAAATTGTTAATATCATTATAATAATGAACTACTAGCAAACTTAAATATAGTAACTAATATATAGAATTCAGCAGACAAATATGAAAACAATACATTTAAAAATAGTCTAAATTGCAAGACATCTAATAATTAATGAATAAAAACATTAGCCAAAAGATGATAATGCTATGAGGAGCAAAGTATCAAAAAATGTAGCCATGAATAGAACCATCTAGTAGCAATAAAATACTTTTTAAATACAAATATTAATTTTATTATTAATTACTTATTCTTTAATTAAAGTTATTTTTTGACTGCACACCATAAAAAAATAATGCAATCAAATAAAAAGTTTGAATTTTTGTTAAAGCTCTAGAATTCAAATGTAATATGAATGTCAAGGTTCATTCATGTATATACTTTTACTTGAAAATCTTAGATTAATAAATGAAGAACAATTTGAGCATTACCATCAAAATATTAAGGAAAGGAAAAACAATACTGAGATCGTTAGGATGTAAATATGATGTGAAATCATTGCTGGTCTCTCTAATGAGGAATTTTGAAAACATCACATAATAGAAAGAGTAACACTTAAATTTTTATGCACAAAATGTTAAGAAAATACAAATCTTCCTCGCCTCAGAAAAAAAAATTACATGTAAATATTTATCTTTGTTTTAAGCACTGTATTTTTTGGCATTATAAAAGCTGAAAAGTAATAGAGTTTAAAGAAAAACTGGATGATTGGATGAAGGCGATTGAATAAGCGCCCCTAAAAATATAAGAAACAACTCTTATTATGTATTCATACTGAAGTTTAATAGTGACCATGGCAACTTCTTATACTGGCTTTCTAACAATATTTTTGCAAATATACAAATATTACTAAAGTTCATACAGAAATTGTTTCTTTCATCTTCAACTACAATTATCTTAAGAAATTCATTGTTAAATAGATAGAAATTCTAAAAATTCTTTTGATTATTTATGAAAAGTGTAATAAAACCAAATTATTCCACATTTGAGTTGCAATTATTTTATTTCATTCTTGTTGTAATTATTATTTTCATTTAAGGAATTTTGTATGACTCGAAGAGCTGTTTTTTTTTTGTGCTTGGATCGCCAATCTATTACAAAGTCAGTTATAGAAAAGTCTCTGGGTTGCAGTAAAATTATGATAAATACTATTATTCAGAATCTTGTGGATGACGATTTTATAAAGCCACAGTAAGTCTTCTTGTTTTATGAAAATTATGGTTCAACCTTTTTTTGCAATATACTCATTTCATAATTTACACATATTTTGTTAATTCTTTGTAATTAATTTTCTTATGAAATAAGGGAAAAAATAAAAACAAATATTCTTTTGATAGAATAATGATAAATTTGAATTTAAAAATAAATTATATTTTCCACGGGTATTTAAGTTATAAAATGGCTGAAAAAAATTCAAATATTTAAATTTTATTATTATTAATAATCATCAAATTGTCATTGAAGATTCATGTATATCAAATAAAAGAATGAAGCTTGTAAATAGAAAGCTTAAAGCAGATTATTAATGAAACAGTTCTTGCCTATTTTTTATTTATTAATAATAAAATTTATTTTATGACCTTTATAACAACAATTTGAATTTATTTATGCAATTAAGTTTTCACCCCCTTTGTTTTATAAATTTGTTAAGTTCCTAGTAATATTTCTGTCTAAAACAGTATTTTTATATGGTTGTTATAAATCTTTTCAATTCAAATTATTTGTTTGTTTAATATTAAATTCAAATTAATTGAAATTAATTCATAGGGCAAATACCAACTCATATAATGTGGAGCATTCAAATCTAAATAACTATGGCATACAAAAATATTTTCCTTCTACTGAAAACAATGATAATGAAGAACCAATAGGGGAAACGTTGGAAGTAAGGTTAAATTTTTTATGTTTGGATAGTTGTTTGAAATTTATTAAACATAATCATATACTAATCCATTTAATTATTGTTTCTATCTTAATTAAATGGAAAATTCAACATGGGATTTATTTGACCAATTTATATTTTTAGGAAATGGAATCTCTTCAAGAACAAGCAATAACTATGATTGAAAACTCCATAAAAAGGGTACAAACAAAACTGTGATAAAAAATATTTTTAGTTACTCAAAGTTAAAAAAAAAAACAAGGTTTAGTATTAAAATTTATGTGTATATAATATGCAAAATTAATTTCAATCTTTTTTTTTTTTTTTTTTAACTTATAAAGTAAAAAATTTTATCCCTAAAAGAATTTCAAATGTATTAAATATATCGAAGAAAAGATTTGTGAAGTATTGAAATGATCAAAGCTTTAATAGTATATGTAATGAAAATCAAATAAAAATTCTCTGCTTGGATAATTGTAGATTTTCTGGGAAACGCTGCATTGTTTTTTTTTTTTATAATAGAAATAGAATTTTTATTATTCTGTAGTTTAAATTCAGTAAAATTAATAAAAATTTATTAAGAGACTTTCCAACATATATTCAGTTAAACAAATTAGTCTCCTGTTTGTAATATATTAGCATTTATTCATAGATATTTAGCAAAATAATATTGCTAAAAATTTAAAATATCAAATTGAAAATGATTAATACATAATTATAGGCTGAAATATAATTATCTGGAGTATTATTAATATATTGGAAATATTTATTATGAGACCAAATAACTTAACTAAATAATTGATGTTGCAATATCTGGGAAAACAGTTTTATGACAATTGGCTGAAAATAGCCTGTGCACAACTCTCTCTTATGCAATTATTATTTTATGCCATTGTCATAAATCCACCAATGCTAAAGATTGTGAAGGTGTTGGAAATGAACGACTTGGGCCTCTGAATGGTACATTTAGGTATTCAGTAATGAGTCTTGGTTCTGTTTATCTGATGAGATAAACAGATAAACAGAACCAAGATGAGATAAACAGATAAAACAGTTTTGAGGAGAGATAGAGCCAACTGTTCTTTAATGACATACTGCTTGTACATGGCACAATGTGTTGGGGTGCCATTTGACAGGATAGCAAGTTACTTCTGGTATGCATCAAAAGGCACAATGACAGCATGACAATATGTTGATGAAGTGTTGCAGCTGGTTATGCTACTTTAAATTCAATGCTTGCAAAATGGCATTTTCGAGCGACAGTGTGAGATCACAATGGCATTCATCAGCATATAAGCCTCGCAGCATGTCCAGTTGCTTCCTTGTCCTGCAATATCTTCTGATCTTTAACTGATCAAGCATATCAAGACACAGTTGGTGGTCGTTTGCTTACTCTGCCTTAATCGCAGGGCCAACTGTGGAGAATGGATGAAAGTATATGGGCTTTTATGCCTAGGAACACTATCAACATGCTTATTGAATTTGTACCTTGTAGGGTTGTTGCTTGTATCTAAAAAAAGAGATGGTCATATTTCCTACTGCATATTTCATTGGTTTATAAAATTATCCTCTTCTATGTAGCATCACTTATTTACATATGCATTCTCTGTCTGTGTATTAATTTTCCTTACGCTTTACCCTCTCTTTTATGGTTTACGTTTTCTATGTCTAGTGTATAAAGACACAAATATTTTTGAAATCTCTTACTCCGTTTTTTTATAAATATAATTGTAAAACAGTGTTATTTTGTTATATTATAGGTAGATTTGAATCTTCATGATGTATCACCTAATGTGATGACCCATAAATCTCTAAAACGCAAAGCATCTAGTGAGGTAATTGAATTAATCAATTATTATAATTTTGAAGATAGCTGATGGTATTTATTTGAAAAATATTTGTTTGTGACATTTTTAATTATTTAAAAACTGGAGGGAATTTTCAAATGATTATGATTTGAAATTAATTTTATTACATCACTATTTTAATATGCAATATTTTTAACTGGATTTTCTTCAAAAAATCCAAAATGAAATTCCAATATGATGAATTTTTTAAGTAGACATAACAATAACTATATTCATTTAAAATATTTTTAATTTTAATACATGCATTTATTTATCTAATGTTTGTTTAGTATTCATATCATTTATTGGATGGACAATAAAAAAGCATACAAAATATTTAAAGTTTTCTTTCGAATTTTGTAAATTTAGATTAAAAGTTTTCTCAACAGAATTTCACTTTTGAATGAAATCGAAATACAATCGAGTTACTCATTCTATTTATGCAAACCATATGCATTAAAAATTTTTGATGTCTGTTTGTATTTTATGTAATAACTTAAAATTCATCATACAGAAGTCTTATTTCTTCCCCTTATTTAGTTATTCTGTTAAATTCAATCAAGAAAATTCTTAAATTAATTCTTAATTATATGAAATATTACATTTTATGGAAAGAATTCTAACAGATACAGGGGTTTTTTGTATAGTGTGTTAGCTTTCTAAATTGAGAGCGCTCAGTGCAATAAGCAAAACTGAAAATTCATGCAGGGACTGAGTATTGTTTGTTCCACAGCTAGATAGCACATTGCAAGTGCAATATAGGTATTCTTTGGTGCATCCTTAGAACTACAGATCAGTTCAAGTTTTCAAAGGATGTCAGTTAAAAACGTTCAGCATTTGAAAACTTTTTGACTAAAATCAAAACACAAGCATTATACTTAAAATCTGCAAATCATAACATTTTTTTTTTTTTTTTTTTTTGCAGTTTATATACTAAAATGTTTGCTTTGACGTCTATTATTTTTCATTATATTGTAATGTATCATTAATTTTAGCATACATATTTTGCACATCACAGAATATGGAAATTTTTTTTAAGAAATTAAGAACAGAAATTCACAGAACAATAAACTGGACGTGATTATCTTGGGTAACATCTTCACAGATTTGGACTAGCACACTCTCCAATTTGCTCAGTTTGCTTGATTAATTCTGTCATAAGTGGTAATCATTTGAACTCCTGTTCTGAACTAATTGACATAGTAGCTGTAAATACTGCAAAAAGATTTTAATTATTTTTATGTGTTCCTGAACTGTATTGGGCTGTTCGTTATAGACTGTTGGAAGTCATGCCTGGGTCTGGCATAGGTTAAAAAAAAAAAACTTTTTGTCAAGGCTTTATTTCTAAACGTGATCGATCTGTTTGTATAAAAGAGAGTGAAAATCATGGAGAATTTTTTTACTTGTAGTGATATTGTTCTGTTTGCTACTGTATCATTGATTTGTATTTTTATTGTTATATCAAAGTTCTTTATTAAAAGATATAGCAAATTTCTGAAGATTTAAAATTTTTTTGTATTATTATACTCTTAAAATGGAAAAAAAAAAAAAAAAACATGGCTAACTAAGGAGTTATTTTTTAACAAATAAGTTATAATCAAATTTGGTATGCAGACATCTTACAATTCAACATGCAAATGATTTAAGTTTAAAAATCAATCTGCATTTTAAAGCATCACAACTGAACATCTGGATGATATTAAAAAAAAATTCAATTTTAGGCAGAATTTGATTCTACCTTCTCAATTTAATTATACTAATGCTTTTTATACACTCATAAGCATGGTATGATCATATGCCATCATTTAATAAATTGCAATTGGATTGAAAAAAAAAAGTGTGGTCAAATCGAAAGATCTTTCACTTACCTTCAAAGAAATTAAAAGGATTGGTTGAACCATACAGTTATTAATCTAAAGACACAAAAGAATGATCCTCTGAGAAGTCTATTCATCATTATCAACATTACATTCAACGTTTGATCAGGATACTAGTGCTTGCATTGATAGGTGGATGGAGGAATGGTGTCTTCACAATCTGCATAATTTCATTGACTTGAATGGAAACATTTAAGAACAAGGAGTCCTGCTTCGAACTAAGTCCCAATTCCCAATGACCAGTGAAGATATGTCTTGGGATGTCAAATATAGTTCTGGGATACTAACCTGGTTGTTACATCTCTCCCAACCAAACAAATGAGAGTAATGATCTGTGGGGCCATTTCATTTTGATTGTTGGTCCTCTTTTGTTGTCGATCCTGATATTCTAACAGTCTGGCTGTATATCAACACTATTTTGTTATGCTGCCCTTTCCTTTCACAACACATTGGGCCTACATTTCAACAGGATAATGCCTGACAATCGTTGTCTTTGTGTTTATCAAATACTTTTCTGATTCACTAGATCCCCAGATCTTTTCCCAGCACAGCAGGTTCAAGATCTGATCTTGCTTGATAATTGGCCGGAAATCTTCCAGGGCGATTTCTGCCAATTCTGTGAATCAATGAGAAATCTGATAATAACGAAACAAAATGGAGAAATGCCTTGTTGGTTAGTTCGCTATCTATAGCTTATCTTAGTAATCTTATCTTCTGGGTAAAATATTTAATTACTCTAGAATTTATTCGGGGTTTTTTATATATATATATATATACAGGGTGATTATAATTAAAGTCCCACTTTCAAAATGCTGTAAAAAAAAAAAAGAAACACTTATCACAATGAGTTCAAATTTGAAGTGAAGATACTTCAAGAGGGAGAAACGGTATGGCATCAAAAAAAGGTCCAAAGTGTATTAATAGATGGCGCTGTAAGCGGCATAAAGAAAGTGAATTCGGCTGCTAGTGATATTTTGAATCGAAATTACAATGTGTTTGGCATGAGTTGCACATTAAACCACCTGTAGTGTTCAATGTTGATTGCTTGATTTTTGACGGGAAATACTGACTTCCAAGTCATTCAATAGTTGGGACACTCTTAGTGGAAAGCCCATCCACCACGGCAAGGTCATACCAAATTGGATGGGAAAAACCGATGGAACTTTTTTTGGATGCCATACCGTTTCCTTCAAGTATCTTCTGTTCAAACTTGAACTGTGACGAGTGGTTCTTTTTTTTTTTTACAGCATTTTGAAACTGGGACTTTAATTATAATCACCCTTATATGCATGGCATCTACATATTTTCGTTCTTTTGGGAAATCCTTTTGATGTTATTAAGCGTATAATACATGCAGCTGAGATTTTCAAAAGTAATTTTTTTTTTTCTTTCTCTATTTCGACTTAAAATTTCAAATACATCACATATATTTCTGTGAATTAATATTTAGTTATCTTTTATGATGTAAAAATGATACTATGTAGAAGATTATTATTTTTGAAATTAATTTTAATTTTTTTATCATTATTTTGAAACGAATAAGAGTTTATGCATCCACAATTAGATTTACTTTTAATTTTGCTGTATTACTTGCATATATAGTATATAAAAAATGCCATTTATGTATGAAATATATTTTTTTTATAGGTTGTGAATCTTGACGATTCTGAAAATCTGTTTCAAACTTCAAAACGTCCTCGTATAAAGAGACGTGCCAAGAGAATTTAAGATAAAAATATATGTTCTGCTATGAATGTTTTGAAAAATATCTTTTGTTTTGCACCTCTTGTAAGCTGTATTTCAATAATAAAAAAATTTCTGGATTTTTCTAATTGAGAAATAAAAAAAATTACAAACATTAAACTTACTAAAATAAACTTACCGGAATTTTTACATATTCTTAAATTATTTTGTATCACTTCTTTGAAAGCGCCTAGCGCTCTGGCCTTTTGGTATCCCAGGCTTCAGGTTCGAATCCTGGAGGTGGCATGGATGTTTGTGAGTGGTTCGGAATCCACGTTAAACTGTAGGTCCCGGTCTGTTTAGCCTAAATTGTGCACAAGATGACCGTAGAGCGACAAACCAAACCACTTCTTTGAATTTTTAATAAAACTAGTGAGGATTTTCGAAAGAAATTCCTATTAATTTGAAAGACATTTTTGCTGTAAATTGTTCAGTTAAAAAGAGTCAAATAATATAGGAAAATGGATAAGAATTTTATTATTAAAAAATAATTTGGGGTTGTAGTGACCTGGCGGACAGGGAAGAATCCCAAAGAGGCCAGATTTTGGGGTATTTGTTCAAAATTGTGATGGCATAATCGCTGGTACAACGTAGTCGGTCCTTTTTGATTCACATCGGATAGTGCTGAACCTTCTATATAAATACTGTAGTATTGAATTTTTTTCTAATGCAGCTGACAGTACTAGACAGTTGACTTTATGCTATAAGCAAGGGTTGCACCGCTGTTACTCATTTAACACTACCCAGGGGGAAGCTTGAAGATATGCTACTGACTTCCACAACGCTCTACGATCCTATTAGAACGGGACCTACGGTTTAAAGTGGATCCCGTAGCAATACGAACATTCATGGCACTGTCGGGACTCGAACCCGAAATCTGTGGTACCGAGCGCCAGCCACTCGGCCATCAGGCCCCAAAAAATCTCAACAGCAGAGTCTGCAAGGATTGATACAATTAAAATTCGCTTCAAAATAAAAAATAGAAAATATCAATTTTAATAAAAGGTGTTTCTGGATTGGTACTTCTTGTTTCAAAACAAGAAAATTTTAGAATATTGTTGTAAGTAAACCTGAAGCAATTCTTGTTTAAGCATCAAAGATAAAATGAATTTCTTATTTTCAAAGTGTTGCGTCTTTACAAATACAATAGTGGATTTGTACAAAAATTGCCTATTTCTTTAAAATTAAAATGCTTTTATCATTAAATAACTTCAATGTTATAAATAGCATTGAGCAATTAAAGAATTTAATTAAAATATATGCAAAACTCGTGGCTCGGTAGTAACGTGCGGCGCTGGTGGGCATTAAAGTTGAGTTCAATCCTCTGGCGGCTTCTTTGTTAAAAAATAATTGCTTCAGGTTTACTTATAATAATATTATAAAATTTTATTGCTTTCAACCGAGAAGTACCAATCTAGAAACCTATCTCCACCTTTTATTAAAATTATTTTTATTTTTAATATATCATTAATTTATTTTAAAAGATATGGATTAATAACACTGATGAAATGTAAATAAAGCATTTCTAGTCCCTCATTATATACGGTAATCTTTAAATCAAATAGCGAATTCGTTATTTAGAATTGTGCTATGATTTCTATAACGCTAAATGTATCGTTTTAGATGTTTAAAAAAAAATCAAAGTGACTGGACAGCGTTTGAGAGGTTCGAATCCTGGGTGTGCCATGGATGTTTGTTGTTCGAAATCTACATTAAACTGTAGTTCCCTGTCTAATTAGCCCAAAATGTGCAAAAAAAAAAAAAAAAAAAAAAGACGTAGAGCGACAAAATATTTATTGCACAATAGCTCCATGGTGAGCCAAGGCCAGTGTGCCTACTGGCAGATTTCTAGACTGGAGATGTTTTCTTTTTACGGACCAGGGTTGTCATCCCTACGCCCAGCACTCTTCAGTCATATTAAACAAGAGATCCGAGCCACTACAAACATTCATGGCACCGTCGGGATTTGAACTCAAAACCTGTGGTATCGAGTTCCAGAAAGTCGGGTATATTATCAATATATTTCCAATGCACTTAGCAACTTCAATGTGTGGCTTCGTGTAAATTCGCTGCTTGCCGACGTTTTGCCGACAATAAAATACTAAAATCATCAGTGAATGATTGAATTCTCATGCGAAATACTTTTGGCAGTAAGATATAGAAGGCGAATTAGTTTGAAGATTTCATTATTAGAGTCATTTCTGGGAAGAACAAGTTGTCAAATTGGGAGAGGTTGTTTAGTATTTGCTTTTGTTGATTGGGTTTGGTTTGTCGCAACTACGGCCATCTTGTGCACACGTTAGGCTGAACAGACCGGGACCTACAGTTTAAGGTGGATTCCGAACTGCTACAAACATCCATGGCACCGCCGGGACTCGAACTCGAAACCTGTGGTACCGATAACCAGAGCGCTAGCAGCCACCAGGCCCCTTGGTTAATTGGGCGACTCTGACATTTGTAAAAACCTTTTTAGGGAGAGTGCCTCAATAATTTCTTCTGTATGAGTTGCCTTTGGTAGTCCTTTAAGAAAGATCTTAATAGGGTGTTAAGATTTTAGTGTGATGACAAAGTATTCATTTTTGTTTTCAGCGAGGTACCTAGTAATTTCACGATGATGGTCAGCATCTACAGGAAACATTTTTATCATTTCTCCGGCAGGTTTGATGTTAACCGTTCCTTTAAAGCAGGGGTCTCCAAACTACGGCCCGCGGGCGAAATCCGCCCCGCGACAGCGAATAGCTTATTGTTTCTGTAATAAGTACATAGCTTATTGTTTCAATAATAAAAACATGTGTGGAAAGTACTTACAAATGAAGGGTGATCACATAGAGAAGTAATTAAAATATATACATATGTGGAATTACTGAAAATAATTTCAATTCTTATTTTTTTTTATAACCAACCTGCTCTTTTGTTTGAAACGCATCTTGTATATGCATGGAATAAATTATATATTTCTTTCGGCGTAAAGATGACAATCTACATGATTTATCTGAAAAAAATCAAAGGTTTTTCACTTTCAGAGTTACGCGATGTTTACTATGTGCTAAACATGAATAAAAATTTAACCAAAATGGAGAAAAAAAAGAAAAAAAGTTTTAACAGCAGCGTGTAGTTATTCAAATATACATGCGTTTTCTGTGACGTCCCGATTTATTTCCCGTCGAGGCATTCAATTTTTTCCCGTTTTATTCGCTAAGTAAGCGCGCTGCGGATTCTGTAAAGAACTACTGATCTTAAAAACTGCACCGTGCTGTTTGTGTGTAGCATCATTTTTTATTACTGAAATAGGTAAGTGTTGAAAGTAATTAAATTGATGATTCCATAAAATATATTAAAAATGTGTTTCTAGTAAAAATTTGTGTAAAAGAACTTGATGGAAGGTGTTTTATAAACTTAGTAATGCACATGTGACAAAGTTAAAAATTTCTAGTTCTAATACGATTTCATTAAAAATATACTAGCCTAAAACCATTTCTTTTTCAATATATTCCATTATATCCTTATTATTAATGGTACTTTTTACTGACGTGGATACTGGTTCGATTCTGGTGTAGAAGTGGCTTTGGTCTTTTCTAATTGAATATTGAGTCTTTTGAATTTTGTTTATTGTAATCTGGTCTTTTTTTAATCCAATAATATTTTCCATATATAGTATTGAATTTAGGTTTAAAAGGGGGCCAACTAACACAGAAGAAACACAGATGTATGTTAATGGTGCAGATAGAAGATTGATAGAAATAGCATATTTAGTTTTAGATAAGAAAGTGGCTTAAGCTTTTGTTTTGGACTGATATTACTGTTAGTCATAATGGAAACAGAACATGTCTGTAGAATTATTACAATTTCTTGTTACGTACGCCGCGTCCGTAGCTTCTCTTCAAGCTACACGCACCTCCTGGGTGAATAATGTCTATGCGGCGCTTGCCTTAAGGCATCTAAGACAACTGTCTAAGTGTTTGCCAGCTGCATTAGAACAGAAAAAAAAATTATCATTGTTTCTTTTAAATATAAGATTTTTTTTTATTATATTATGTCTGAAAAGCTATCGAAGAAATTTTTTTTTTTTTTTTGCAAAGAAAATTAATAATCAAGATCTCTAAAATAGACATAAATAGATCTAAAATAGACCTAAATTAACGAATTCTATAATTCTTATTTATATATAGATATTGAAAATTGTAGATTAATTTCTTTTTCGATATTACATCTCTAACATTCTTATATTAGTTTAATTGCTATTATTAATATATTCTAATATAAGCAGTATTTAGTATACTAACTTAAACTGTAATGCATAAATGACAAAAAAAAAAAAAAAAAAAAAAAAAATCTCAGAAATAATTCGTTGTGTTAAAATTTATACAACGAAATTCCAGTTTAGTCAGGTATTAACTCCTCATTATATTATAGTTTTAAGTTTGAAATGAATTGTTTTCAATTTTTGTAATCGGTAAATAGTTTAAGATGTACTAAAACATCAGTATGAAGTAGATCGAAAATTATAAAAAATTTTAAATTGTTTTTATCTTCAAGATTAAAACTCCCTTCCGAAACGTTTTGAACCGAAATGAAACTTGGTTTTTACTAATAGATCTTCGCTACATCGAACAAATCTTTCGACTTGCTTTTGCAGCGTTTTCATAGAGCCTGACTCAAAAAGCTTGATATGGCGAATGTGCAACTTATCACATGGGAGGCAGACAGATTCCGAAGCATGAGATGTTTCCTTTTTAAAGGGGTATGGTTACCAGCCCTATGCCCAACAGTCCTATTAGGCCGGGACATACGGTTTTAAAGTGGATTCCGAACCCTACAAGCATCCATGGTGTCGCTGGGACTCGAACCCGAAACCTGCCAGTCACTCTGCCATCAGTACCTATGACCTGCACAGTCTGTTGTAATATTTATAAAGCAGTGTTATTACATAGAATAAAATATCTTCGGTATTGATATCTGACGAGACATTAGTTTTTTAAAAAGATTTTTGTAGTAAATAATTTTTTTATAAAAATTTCAAATTAAAAAATTATATATATAATTGTCACTCGTGTTATACTGTTACTTAAACCAGTATTACCGCAACTGTAAAATTGCAGTATAATGCTGGTAAAATTAATACTGGTTTGCAATATAGTATTGCAACTAAACTGTATAAAACATTTTATTTTATGCTTAAATACATCTTTAAAGTATTTTTTTAACTTCTCACATCCAGTAATTCGAATAATGTATTAAATTGCTTGAAAACAAACTGCTCTTTCAAAATATCGTGGTGTCGCATATATGAATTTTGCATGTCACATATATTCTTATGCTTATCTTGAGTAAAGTTTCACGGATAAAAGCAGACCATTATGTTGTTAAAATAATATTTAGTACTGCTTTTGGACATGAATAAAAATAATTGTCTGGAGTTTAGTACAGAAAGTTGCCTTAACAATACTTCAGTATAAAATACCTAGCAGTGATATCAACTCATAGCACGAAACTTCGCAACGTGAGTGAATCTCACGATCTAGTGTCATTCGCTTTTTTAATATTTCGTTTGCATGTTTTTTTGGGTTTTTTTTTTTCATACGTAAAAAAAACAAATCATTTCATGCCTGATAAACTACATATACATTAAAAACAAGTAAGATAAAAACAAATTTTTTAAGTCAATTCCTTCTTTTTTTTTTTCACTATATTGCAGAAAGTCGTTTACAAATAATTTTCATTCATTTTTTAAGTTTATCTGGCGCATCTATTTGTAGATACACATGCAACTTAAATCTAAAAAAAAAAAAAATTAATGAATTAAATTTAATTACTGAATTAATATTTGAAAAAACTGCATTAACATCAAGTGTCATCACTACGAGTTCAAAAAAATGTATTTGAACTTGAGTGGATGAATAAAAGTATTTTATGAACGATTGAAAATTTGAACAAGATATATAGGGAGAGTGTGAGCTAATAGAAGGAATTTAAAACAATTACTCATAGAAATAATAAGATTATCTTGAAAATGTGTGCATGTCAAGAATGCAAATAATTAAATATTCACTTGCAATGACAGTCCGTTTTGATGTCGGGCTTCTATAGTATAAAACAGTTTATAATTGCGGACAGCCAATCTTTTTCTTGTAGATACAGTCAATAATGTCATTACACTAGTGCCAAGGGCGCTGCAGCCAACTGAACACGGTCACATAGTCGGATACGTAAAACTGGCTAGTCATACATACTCGTAGCAATAAGCTAGTTCTTGTAGCATACAGACAATATTGTGCAAAGATGCTAGCAGGAGTGCATACTGCTAAGAACACATTGAAGAATAAAGACTCAGGAAGATTAAGACGCACAAATGGGAACCAAGATCAGATGAATTTTTTTTTTTTTTTCGTATCCCACTTACTGTGGTAAAAATTAAATTGTTAATTGAATCATTTTTTAAAGTGGTTTAAGATAAATTCCGAAAATAAATAAATTAATAATGACTATAATAATATATAGAATCTTTTTTTTCATAATAATAATAAAAATAACACAATCGCCATCTTTCATTACAATTTTGTGGTTTAAAATTACTGCAATGCTGTTTGTTTTGATGTTACGTTGCCACCCAAATTTTTTTTAAATAAATTGTTTGTCTGTTTCTTAATCCACTTAGGTAGTCAGCAACATTCAGACCAAGTCCAAAAAACCCATGTGTTCTCATGGAAAGCAGGACAGCTTCTGTTGTGATGAACACCCATAGGTAGATTTGGTTTGGTTTGGTTCAGTTTGCCGGTCTACGGTTACTTTAGGCTAAGCAGATCGCGACCTACAGTTTATTAACGTAACGTCCACAGCCAGAATTCTAACCTAAAACCTGTGATACCAAAGGCCAGAGAGCTAGTCACTGGCCACCAGGTCTCCTCATAGGTAGAAGTCTCACTTGGCTCCGTGATGCTGAAGAAGAACATTAACTTCCTGGAGGTATTTTAGGAGCAACTACACGTATTTGCGTATCATATGAGAGAAAACATGCAAAACTCCCACCGGATAGTCCGACTCACGAGTCAAGAGGCTGAACATCAGAAACACCATCGAGATTCCTCTTTTTTTTTGAAACAGCGTCTACAACAAATGCACGAGCAGATTGAACCTCCACCTAATGCTCACTGTCAGTGAGCGTTGCCACTGAGTCACGAGTAGAGCACAATAAATTGTAAAATGTTAAATTAATAAAAAGATTATAAGTGTCATCAATTTGAATTTGGAAAGTATGCAAGGTAATCAAACAAATGCATTACTACATGACTCCCCCCACCCCTCCTTTTTTTTTTGCGTAGAGGGATGGGGAAAGGCAGTATGAATGGATATTAAAGTGCTCAAAGTAGAAAAATTTTGATAATGTTATGGTAGCAGGTTGGGATACAGTTATATGTATGCTATTACCTCAATGAATATAAAATATAAATATCCTTGTAAAGTTTTATGGTTAACTGAAATGCAAACTGTAAGTATAAATATCTCATTGTATGAATAAATAGACTTAGCCACTTTCAAGAAAAACAAAAATAGAAGTACTAATTAAATTTACTGCATCTTAAAATATCTTGCACGGACTGTTAATCAAACGTCTCCAATCCAGTGGTTCTTCGCACTCAAGGTTTAATTTACCATTTCACTTGATTAACATCCCCCTAAAGCAGCTCGATCTGTCACCGAACGTCATAAACATTCCAATTAATTCCACCTTTCTCGTGAAAATTCTTCGGAGCGACATTAACCTTCTAAATCGTAAAACCGAAGAAAGAAAGAAAGGAAAGAAAAGAACGAAAGGCGAAATGCACCAGGAACAAAACAATACAACTCCCGTGTTTCAGGAAATCAAGGCAGACGACAGTCTGATGTACAATATTGTCCTCTCTCTCTCTCATCTTAAAGTAGCAATAAAATGGAACCTTCTTTTTACAGCGCTATTCTTTCCATGCTATGCATTCGCATTCGAAGAGCGTTATAGGTTCAGTTGTGTGTTCAGATAAGACAAAGGATTGAATAGTTGGTGTGGTGTATGTGAAATAGTTGTCTGGGAAATTTGGATATGTCCTGTTATAGTTAAGGTGAGTGACATCCTTAAACCTAGCAAGTCTTATTTTATTTTTCTATTCATGCATTAATTATACTTGTTCTCAAAATGGAATTAGTCCTGTAATCGTAATCATAGTCTTGTAATCATTGGATGTAATCAGTCCTGTAATCATTGGATGTAATCATAGTCCTGTAATCATTTTCAATCATTCCTGTAATTTGAAATCATAGTCCTGTAATCATTGGATGTAATCATAATTAATCATTGGATGTAATCATAGTCCTGTAATCATTGGATGTAATCATAGTCCTGTAATAATGACATTTTAGGAAACTTGCTATTAAATTTTAGATAATTTATTTGAATTTTTATTTTTAAATTTTTAGATAAATGCCTATTCAAATAAATTATCTGATTGGTTTCCCAAAATTTCAAAACAAATTAAATTTTAGATAATTTATTGGAACTTTTGGGATATATTTTAGATAATTTATTGGAAATTTTTTATTGTTAAATTTTAGATAATTTATTTGAATTAAATAATTTTATTTGAAATTTTGAATTTTTTTTTTTTTAGAAATTTTGAAAATTATCTAAAATAGGGCAATGTTTTGATATAAACTATCTAAAATATTAATGTCCCAAAATTTGACATAAACTATCTAAAATTTATTTGAAATTTTTTAAGATACTATTAAATTTTAGATAACTTATTTGAAATTTTGGGACATTTAGAATGTGAAATTTTCAGATATTTATTATTATTTTGGGATAATCTATTCTTCGATTGATTAGTTAACAGTTTAACAGTTAAACTGATGAATTTGTCTTGTCAAAACTTTCTAAACTTGTCAGTTTAACAGTTAAACTGAAGTTAAGATGGTAATTTTCTATTTTAAACATTTTCTATTGTTGTTTTATTTGTAATTTTTATAAAAAAATTTTTTCAGTCTAAATAAATACTATTTATAATAGTATATTAAAAAAAAAAAAAAAAAAAAATTTTTTTTCTTATTTTTCTTGAATGTATGTTATATTTACATAGTTATTTTTTAAATTATTTTTTATTTAAACTACTAAATTTGAGGACTAAGATTTGCCCTTTTCGAAATGAATAATTGTTTGTCAAAAAATGTTTTATTAACAGAAAATAATAATAATAAATTAGTAAAAATTTTAAAAGGGTTCAACAACCATCTAAATTTTTGTTAAGAAACCTTTTCGCAAGAAATCCTAAAAAAAATTGAAAACTATTATATTAGATACTGTAGAAGTTTTTCAGATTTTAATAAATTAAATGTTAAAAGTATACAGCACAATACCATGTAATGAACTATTTCGAATTGTCGACTATGGCGGATTTAAAAGAAATAAGAAACAACATATGCCAAATATTGTGAAACATTTGATTTTAATGTGCGTCACCAAATGTAGTGTCATTTTCAATTAGTTTGACATTTCTATTTATGCACATAAATAACCAATATAAAATTTGCAATTGCGCTTAGTATGATATACTATAGATAATTGAAAACTGGTCGTTAAAAGAGTGTCTTATAACTATTTCTTACATTTCACAACACAAGAAGTTATAAGAGTTCATGTATTACATTGAAAAAGATATCAATTTAATATTGAGAGATATTGAAGGTTGCATTATGGTAATCAAAAATGAATGAAAAATGTAATAACGCTTTCGGTTTTCAATGTAAATAATCGATCAGAGATGGATACAGAAAGTTTCCATTGTTACTACTTAAATATATTTCAATATAAATAGCGAGTAATAATTTTCTCCTTCAATGACAAAAATTATTATATTATTATTTCTGTATCATGCTTTTGCTGCTATCATTAACTTTTTCGTCAAACTGCCATATTTTGGGCTTAAAATGTACGCGTTATATCAATAGTTAATTAATCATCACAATAAAGATAATAGGATAACGATGAGTAGCGTGTTATAACAAAATAGTTTAATGTTTCAACAGTAAATAGGATAGGCGGGTCCTGATGACCGATTGACTAGCCTCTGGCATTCGGTGTCACAGGTTTCGGGTTCGAGTCCCAGGGTGTCATGGATGTGGTGGTTCGGAATCCACTTTAAACCGTAGGAAAGAAAAGCGCGTAAAAGGAAACATCTCCTGTCTCGAAATCTGCCAGAAGACAGACAGCCTTGGCTCACCATGGGCTTGTAGTACCAGGGAGTTAGTTTAAGTAGGATAGGCAGTATTAACATGCTCTAAAATGATTGGCAAAGCAGGTTAAAAAAATTCATTATTGTTTTATGGTGAATTGTCTCCATTTAAGGAAATTTTTTTTTTATCTCAATTGAATCTATCACCAGACTTATGGCCCAAATTATGATTCACGTGCAGAAGCATGAACATTCTAATCCGCCAATAGAATGTATTGCCGTCACTGCTTTCATAAATGAGGAGAATCTTTGTTATTTATAACATCTCTGTTATATTAGGGATTATTTTTATTATTAAGAAAATAGTTATAATGGGATTAATAAATGATGACAGGAGATGATTCATTTGATGCGTAATTTAACTACTCCTCTGCCCCCTTATATATAATCCGTGTCTAATATGATTGTAGAGCTTTGGGTGTACTTGTCATTGACAACACTTTTTCGTCCATTAAAAAAAAAATTACTGCCTTCGAGAAAAAAAAAAATTTGCAAATATTTGAATAAATAATATTAAAGAAAATTTTATTTGATTTTCAGAAAAGGTTTTTAAAGTTTTGATAAGAATGAACCGATCTTGAATGTTCAGAAATTATTCTGTTTATATTTGTATTTTGTATCTATATATTTTATTTTTGAAAGTCTCGTATTCGTATCCATATTTGGGATTTAATCATATTGTCGTCCATGATTTTTCAAAAAATGGCATTCCGATTTTAATAAAACTTACATGCTTATAGAAAATTTGATGTTGGTTTTAATTAAAACGAGTTATTGTGAGGTTGACGGGACCAAAACATTACGAGATTTAAAATTTTATCAAGATTCTTTTGAGTCCCTCTTAAATGGCATACCTGAGAATATAATACTAGCTGTAATACTCGTAAGGAGCCTGATGGCCGAGTGACTAGTGCTCTGACTCGGTACTACAGGTTTTCGTTCAAGTACTGGTGATACCATGGATGTTTGTAGGGGTTCAGAATACACTTTAAATCGTAGATCCCAGTCTAATAGGACTGTAGGGCGTAGGGCTGACAACCCTATCCAGTAAAAAGAAATCATCTTTCTCGAAATCTGCTAGCAGGCAGAAGATCTTAGCCACCATGGGGTTGTTGCGCCATTGAAAAAGAAGAATGCACGTAAAATTTGTTCTAAATCATCATCGTCAGTGGCGCAACAGTCCCATGGTGGACCATGGCCATTTGCCATTACTGGCAGATTTCGAGACAGGAGATGTTATCTTTTCTTTAAGTAGTAGGGTTGTCAGCCATACTCCGAAATTTGTTCTAAAACCCTTCAATTTTAATTTTGATGTTTTGCCTACAACAAAATGATTTATTTTAATTTATATATGTAATAATATTAAAGTTTTCCTGAAAACTAATGTTTGTTTCTCGATTTAAAAGTAAATCTCAACGTTTGATTTATTTAATTGTGGACTTAAATATCATAAAAGCATTTACAGAACTAATAAATCTTTTTATTGCTGATTGAATTATTTTACGAAATGACTAATTTAATTGGCAGAAAAAGCAAGAAAAGGCCCTATCTATACAATTGAAAATGAGAATGTAATGAACTTAATTAATATTTTATAAACCTGCCTTATTCTATACAGTGCTATTTATTACTACATTTTTAATTTTATCAATTATATAATTGTTAAAAAAGTTTTTGCATTTTTAATTATTCAATTCATAGTTAGTTTATAAGACCTTCTCACATGGCATTAATACCAGCTACAGAAAGAAAACTGATAAAAGACACAATATGATTTGCAATCATATAGGAGACCAATAGTAAAATGTGGTTTGCAATCATATTGAGTTACTATTCAAAATACCCGTCTCATACACACAGCATTGTGCTTCAACGTATCAAATTCAGTAACTTTTCTCTTTTTAATCAAGATTATTATTTTCATAAAAACTTGTTTTTTTATTTTTCAAACTTCCATTGTAAACAATTTTCTTTTTTACAAAACATTTTTCGAATTTCCAGTTAAATTTTTTTTTTTTTTTTTTTTTTTTGCATTTTTAATTATTCAATTCATAGTTAGTTTATAAGACCTTCAGCCATGATAATAATGTTAGTTACAGAAAGAAAACTGATGAAAGACACAATATAGGCGACCAATAGTAAAAATAGGGTTTGCAATCATATTGGAACTATTCATTCTTTCTGCTAGGCATTACTTCAAGTTAATTTAGTAGCTTTTCTTTTGTATTATTTCAATCAAAGTTAATATTTTCATGAAGACTTAATTTTTTCTTTAACTTTCAGCAGAAAAAAATCTTTTTTCAATCCGATAACTTTTTGTGTGTAGATACTAATGTGGTTGAGCAGCTATCTTCAGGTTACTACATTTTTACAGTTTTTTTTTCCTCTTCTCTTCCATATCTTCAGCAGCTTTCTTCAGTATCTAGTAGTAATCAACATATCTATATCTTACAAAGTAACTTTTGCAGCTATCTTCATTTAGTAGTAATCAATTCTTTCTTAACTAGCAGCTATCTTCAGTATCTAGTAGCTCAATCAACTATCTTTTTTTCAGCTATCTTCAGTTTTGAAATGTAGTAATCAATCATCTTCTAGCAGCTATCTTCAGTATCTAGTAGTAATCAACTATCTTCTAGCAGCTATCTTCAGTATCTAGTAGTAATCAACTATCTTCTAGCAGCTATCTTCAGTATCTAGTAGTAATCAACTATCTTCTAACAGCTATCTTCAGTATCTAGTAGTAATCAACTATCTTCTAGCAGCTTCTATCTTCAGTATCTAATAATAATCTTCTATCTTCTAACAGCTATCTTCAGTATCTAGTAGTAATCTATCTTCTAGCAGCTATCTTCAGTATCTAGTAGTAATCTACTATCTTCTAGCAGCTATCTTCAGTATCTAGTAGTAATCAACTATTTTCTAGCAACTATCTTCAGTATCTAGTAGTAATCAACTATTTTCTAGCAGCTATCTTCAGTATCTAGTAGTAATCAACTATCTTCTAGTATCTTCAATATCTAGTAGTAATCTACTATCTTCTAGCAGTATCTATCTAGTAATCTTCTACTCTTCTAGCAGCTATCTTCAGTATCTAGTAGTAATCTATCTTTCTAGCAGCTATCTTCAGTATCTAGTAGTAATCTACTATTTTCTAGCAGCTATATTCAGTATCTAGTAGTAATCTACTATTTTCTAGCAGCTATCTTCAATATCTAGTAGTAATCTACTATTTTCTAGCAGCTATCTTCAGTATCTAGTAGTAATCAACTATCTTCTAGCAGCTATCTTCAGTATCTAGTAATAATCAACTATCTTCTAACAGCTATCTTCAGTATCTAGTAGTTTCAACTATCTTCAGTATCTAGTAGTAATCTTCTATCTTCTAGCAGCTATCTTCAGTATCTAGTAGTAATCTACTCTTTTCTAGAAGCTATCTTCAGTATCTAGTAGTAATCTACTATCTTCTAGCAGCTATATTCAGTATCTAGTAGTAATCTACTATTTTCTAGAAGCTATCTTCAGTATCTAGTAGTAATCTACTATTTTCTAGCAGCTATCTTCAGTATCTAGTAGTAATCTACTATTTTCTAGAAGCTATCTTCAGTATCTAGTAGTAATCTACTATTTTCTAGCAGCTATCTTCAGTATCTAGTAGTAATCTACTGTCTTCTAATGGTAGTTCTAAATCCTATCTTCTAGTAGCTTTTCTTACAAATTTAAAAAAAAAAAAAATCAAAATTTTTGGAATTATTCTTTTGGAATGGTCTTTCTTATTAGCTGAAAATTTATTATCTACCAAATTTCTTTTTTTTTTTATTTAAAAATATTTTCAAAGTTATTTTTAACGGCATTACAATTTTGGCTTTACTTACACGCTACAAACATTGAAAAATAATCTTATAATACTTTCTTGTGTATAATTTATTTTTTAATGTTTGAAAGGGAATTAACTTAATTTTTTATTAGACATTAAAACACACTCTGATCTAATTGAAGGATAGGAGTGTTTGAAGATTTAGTTTCATTTGTCGCTCTACGGTCATTTTGTGCACTCTTTAGGCTAATTAGGCCGGGACATACACGTGGATTTCGAACCGCTAACAAACATTCAACTAGGTTTCTATGTCCATGTCAACTATATCTCACGTTTTAATCCAGAAACGAAAATTAAATTACAATTACAAAATTCAATCCATTTTGTTCTATCGAAAATAAAGAAAAAATAATAAAGTTGAAATAGAATAATAATCATTATTCATGGTGGAGGAAGGGGGAAGCCAGTTGGTAAATTTTTAATTTCAACTTTGGATCTAGTTCCAAATACAGTAGAACCTCTGTAAGCCGAACTTCAAGGGAGACGCCAAATAATTCGAGTTATAGAGTTTTCGACTTAGAGGATTTCGACTTACGTGGATTTTGTAAAGGAAATATTCGACTTGTAGAGGTTTAGATTCTTTCTCACTTATTTTGAATTAGAGAGGTAAAATAAATCAATCGACAACAAAAGATTTGCTCGATAGAGTTCAAATGAAATCAATGCCAATAATAATTATTATAATAAGAATATTTCGTAGAATTAGTTATGCTATTTACTGTATAATCATTGGCAATACGTGCATAAGAATTATAATAAGAATATTTCGTAGAATTAGTTATGCTATTTACTGTATACTCATACATTGTTTTCTGAGAAACAATGACGTGCATTGTCGCCAAGAATTATAATAAGAATATTTCGTAGAATTAGTTATGCTATTTACTGTATACTCATACATTGTTTTCTGAGAAACAATGACGTGCATTGTCGCCAAATCCTTAAAGTCGGTAACTTATTTTTCTTCTAGCTATAGAGGTAATTAGTTTCAAATGATCGAGTTGTAAAGGTTGTAAAATCACTCGTTGCTAATGTTCGAGATAAAGAGGTCCAATTTTTTTTTTTTCGAGTTACGGAGGGAAAATATATACCAAAATGGCTTGTGAGAATTGACTAATTATTTCGGCGTATAGAGGGTTGAAATTTCGAGTAATGGAGGTTTTGGGGGCTTGTAGGGAAGAGAACAAAAAAATTTTCGAGTCATGGAGGTTTTCGACTCAAAGAGGTTCTACTGTAATTATTATCCTTGAAATCAACATCGAAAAGTTCTATAAGTATTTTATTAAAATTTCTCACATGAATTACATGGGGTGGTAAATGTTGCAGTGAAAATTTTTTAATAGTTTTTAAACTGTTGACTAACACTGGTATTTTTGACACTGGCACAAATTGGCACCATTATTTCTCCAGCCTCTGTATCGTGGTAAAGGTATAACTACTTCGAAATGACTTTCAGACGAAGCAGACAAACTTTCCACGTGAGGAATATCATTAAATGACAGCCTCACGTGTTGCCAGCTGCGTAGTAAAAGCTGCGAGCGAGCAAAAGCAATTACGCCCTATTTATGGTGGGCAGTCTACATATTTTGAGAAGAATAGTGTACAGAAAGTGGCTTAAAATAGTACTCAATGTTGTCGGTAAAATATATCGCACGTTTCTTGTTCTATTATCAAAAGGTCAAATTTTTACGAAGCGAATTTATCAGAGTCTACAATAGTGGCACTAACATTCTGCTTCTTGACCGACCAAAATGTTTAATTAATAATAAATCACTTTTTATTATCTGGATATGCCGTTTTATTATATAACTAGCTGTAATATCAGTTTTATTTAAGCGTTAATAAATATAATAAATTTACCTAGTTTATCGGCTTTCAGTCGTTTGAATTATAACAGTCAGTTGCTGATTTAACTATGACAATAACTAGTAAGACAATTTAATTAGTCAATTGCTGTGCTACAGTCAATCCCGGAAACATGCTTTATTAAATGTATCAAAATTAATTAAAATTTTGAGGATTACATCTTACAGCAAAGCAACTAAAAATTCAATTCAAAATTAGGAGAATCTTTACTTTGAAATTTACTTTTAACACAGATATGTTTCTTTCCAGATATATTCAGAATACAAATATTTTATAATATACTAGCACACATAACCCGTCTTCAGAAAATAAAACTTATTACCGCTTCTATATCAAAGAATGAAGTTAAAAATGGTTAAGGAATTCAGAATACTTAATATAAAAAAACCATATTGAAAACAAATTTAACAGTGAATTCAAAACATCTAATAATATATTATATATTATAATAACGATCGAAAATAGTAACAATAGACGCAAGCGATAGACTAGAAGCAAAAAATATCATAATAGTGCAGATATGAAAAGAGCTGTGATATTATTTTTCATTCGTAATTCTTTAACAAACAATTGTTAGTGCCATCTGGTGGCAATAAAAATAATGGTTTTTATTTAATTAAAAATTTACTAATAAAAATTTTTTTCATAATTTTTGATTATTCACCAGATAAAATATTTGAAGTCCTTTATTTTTTAAAATTTAAATCCTATAGTTTTTAAAGGAATTACAACATAATGCTCCAAATACATTAAAAATTATTCTTTTATGTAATGAAATAAATTTTAAGAATTTATAAAAAATTTTTTATTAGGACAATATTTTAAGGGAACAGAAAACATTAAAAGACGATCACTTCCGACTTTCTGAATTTTCAGATCTGCATGCAACTCTTCTTTTCGTATCAATTCTGTTCTTATTGAATAATTTTCTTTTTTAGGCGGCATTGCAAATTTAGCAATAAAAATCAATGTGAAATTCAACAAATAAAAATTCTTTCTACAAGTCTATAAAAAGTTTATTTTTCTCTCTCATGAACTCACCCCTGTGGCTGTTAAATTTAACTTAACATCTGAAAATCAGTGAGTGAGAATTCCTTAAATTGAACTACGATAACTTAAAGGAATTGTCAATATATTTCAGGTTGTAACATTTTCGATTTCTGCCAGTGGTTACAAGGAACCTAGATTAAACGTCATTTTTATTGGTAAAATTGCAAAGCATTTTTTTCTTAATTACTAAATAAAATTTTACAATTTAGTTATTAGTATGTTTTAATTATTTTTTTGCGTTAGCTTGTCTATGAACAACAACGTTAGCAATAATGACAATGCTGAAATTTCGCCAAATTGGCGTAAAACCTAATGGGGTAATTTCTATAAGAATATTGATCCAATTTCGAAATTTTTCTCCGTTGATCTTACTTTTTGCAATCAAAATATATCTATTCATTTTGTTGAAATTTGGATGTAAATTGTGACCGTGCACAAATGGACACACACTTTTTAAGAAATATATATTAAAAACTTCACAAATATGTAAGAATATATAAAAAAACTTCACGTATGTATATATCATGTTATGTACACATATGTATATATATTGTTATAATTACTTTGTTATGTATGTATATATATATATATTTATATAAACAAACTTTGTTATTGGACTTTTTGATATGCACTTTTTTTTTTTCATTCGCATTGGTACTTTAACTTCTGATACAAATCTGCTTAATTATTTCAACGCCATCATATGTTAATGTTATTTCGTATGAGGGACTGTGCCTTATAGGACATCTTTTTGAGGAGAAAATTATAATAATGCCATTATGGTCGAGGAATACCAAGGAAACCCATGCTAAATTAGAATCATGGAAAATTTTATTTAAAAATTTTTTAAAACAATCAAAATCTTAGCTTCTTTTAAGAAGAAAATCTTATTTAAAATAATTTGTACTTATAACGGTACCTGACATTGTTGTTCAAGACATGCTGCCGCTAAAGATTTGAATAAATAAAACATACTAGTCTCTGAAAAACAACCACCTAAAATATTTGTTTATTCGAAAAATAAAAAAAAATGCTTCATTTAAAATCAAAACGATTTAAAAATGCCGACCACAACCACTTTTACGTTTAGTAAACAAACTTTCATCAATTTCCACAATGCAATCTGGTCCACCTACCTTTTTGTGGTTTATTCACCATATCCAAGACACATTTGACGCATGTAATTGTTCCAATCTATAACAATTTTATCCGATATATCAAGTTGCCACAAAATTTTCGAAACTTGCACCAGCAGTATATGAATCTCAAAGCTGTACGAAAGGGAATTTTTTCCTTCAAACCAGTTGTCTTTTTTGAATACCACACGATGAGCACACTGACTGAAATTGCATTTCCAAAACTTACGTTCAAGAAAATAAAGTTTCATGTCATGGGAATTGGGACATTTTCGTTGTTTTGGTAAAATATTTCGCTCCTGAAAAATAAAAAATCGTGCTCCGTTTTCAAAAAATACGCATTTTCGTATCACAACAATATGGCGTCGAAACTCAGCAAATATGTTAAGATTGCCTAATAAAAAAGCGCCAAATCTATAGGGGGTTACTATATTTAATTACTGAAAATGCCAAATTTTCCATTGGCGACACTTAAAACGCCAAGTCTGTCGCCAAGGTACCGTTAGTACGTAAGTACTAAAATAATTTTTATGGTTGACATTGTTGTTCATAGACATGCTGATGTAAAATAACTGAATAAATAAAACATACTAGTCTCTGAATTGTAACCACCTAAAAGTTTGTTTAATAAATAAGAAAAAGAGATGCTATTTTATTTATAAAATACCCGTTTTAATCTACGCTCCTGTAACCCCATCTCTCCCCATCATTTTATTTGCATTTGTTTAGTGTTAGCTAACTTATTAAATAAGAAATACCATTATTACTTTCTTATAACAAACATTTTAACAAAACACAAATATTCCAAACATAACCAAAACATATTCTAACCCCTAAAAAAAGTGATCAACCGACTCTTTTCAGAATATGCGTCACTGTTGCCACTTAATCAAGAATTCTTCTGATATTCATAACATTATATAAGTTAAAATATCAAGAATTCTTGTGATATTCATATATTTTATGCCTGAGATAATCTTAAGGGAAAAAAACTTGTTATTAAGACATTATATACCTTCAGATATAAATAATTACATAATATTCATATATTATATACCTAGATATCAAAATTTTTTTATATTCATATATTATATACTGAATATCAAGAATTCTTCTGATTTTATCAACATATTATATTTTATTGATATCAAGAATTTTCTTATATTCAGATTTATATACCTCAAAAATGTCAATTCTTCTGATATTCATATATTAAATACCTCAGATATCAAGAATTCTTCTGATATTCATATATTATATACCTCAGATATCAAGAATTCTTCTGATATTCAAACTACATTATCTATTTCAGATATCAAGAATTCTTCTGATATTCAAGTATTATTCTAAAAAATATGGAAAGAAAATCGTAGATTATGGTTTCGCTGAACTCATAAATATCTATCCAACTATCACTACAACTAAAAGTTTCAAAAAAAAATTCTGATTGTTTGTGATAAAACATTAATAAAAGGTCACATAATAATCAAAATTGAGTAACTGAAACAATTTTAGTTACTCAGCCTTGAAAAATCATTTTGCGACTTCATTTTGATTCATCATTTGAAAAGATGACATTTCCCATCTTTCTTTTAAAAATTATTATTATATTTAAGACGACAAAAAACAGTTTATTTGAAGAATTTTTTTCTGTTAAAAGACATATTTTTTTTGGAACAATAGATCATAATCTTTCATTTTCCACAAGCATTCCTAATATATTTTAAGATGATAAAAAACATTTTCAAAAAAAAAAACAACATAAAACACATCTTTTTCTGAAAAGTATTTAAGATTCATTTCTTGGCGGAAAAGAACACGCAATTCCAGTAGGATATTTCTACCAACGTCATTTATTTTTTAACTTTATGAACCTTTTTGTATCTTGAAATTCTCAATTTTCATGATACAGCAATAAAATATCATTTACCATTGAAAAATATGCAAAACTTCGTCATTTTATTTGCATTTGTTTAGTGGTAGCTATATTACAGCGGAAATAAAAAACCATTGTGTTTTTTTTAAATGAAATCCTTTTTTTATTGCAAACACAAATACTTCAAAGGACACTGACCAAAGTCTTCTTACCCCCTAAAAAAAAGTGCCTATCAACCTATTCTTTCTCAGTATATGCGTCAGTGTTGTCACTTAATCAGGAATTCTTGTGATATTCATATATTATATACTTCAGATATCAAAAATTCTTGTGATATTCATATATTATATACTTTATATATCAAAAATTCTTCTGATATTCATATATTATATACTTCATAAATCAAGAATTCTTCTGATATTCATATATTATTCTAAAAGTATGGAAAGAAAATCGTAGATTATGGTCTCCGCTGAGACCATAACTATCAAATTACCAGCAACTAAAAGTTTCAAAAAATCCTGATTGTTTGTGATGAAACATCAATAAAGGTTACACAATTTCAGTAACTGAAACAATTTTAGTCACTCAACCTTGAAAAATCATCTTACGATTTGATTTTGAAGGCATCATTTAAATCTTTTTTTTCCTTTTCAAAAAATTATTAGTATATTTTATATTTAAAGAATTTTTCCTTCTTTTAAAAGATACTTTTTGAACAATAGATCATAATCTTTCATTTTTTGCAAGCATTCATAAGATATATATTTTTAAGATGATAAAAAACAGTTTCATAAAAACTTGAAACACATCTTTTTTCCTGCAAAATATTTAAGATTCATTTCTTGGCGGAAAAGAACACGCAATTCCAGTAGGATGTTTCTACCAACGTCATTTATTTTTTTTAACTTTATGAACCTTTTTGTACCTAGGAAATTCTCAGTTTTTCATGATACACCAATAAAATATCATTTACCATTGAAAAAAGAAGCAAAACTTCGTCATTTTATTTGCATTTGTTTAGTGGTAGCTATATTGCAGCGGAAATAAGAAAAACCATTGTGTTTTTTATATATGAAATCCTTTTTTTTTATTGCAAACACTAATATTTCAAAGGACACTGACCAAAAGTGTTCTTACCCCCTAAAAGTGCTTGTCAACCGATTCTTTCTCAGAATATGCGTCAGCGTTGTCGCTTAACTGTGTCGTCATTGGTCAAGTGGTGTTGCATCGGATACTATAAATCTGCTGGATGTTATACAGTAATAGCTGTGCAATTCTCATTCAGAAAAACGTCTTGAAAACAATGGCTCGTGGGTGCGATTTCTATGCTAAAAAGTGACGTGGTGCCTCGTGTGCACTTTTTTTTCCTTTCTCCAGAACTGTTTCAAAACCTGGTTGGTAACTAGTTTTGGCATCTTTTTTCTGCCAAATCTTGTCTTGGACTGTCTTGGGGGAGCTAGTATCCAAAACCTTTTCGTACTCAGTAACCTTCGTCAGGCGGAAATACAATGTCTGTTGTGGAATTATTTTGCTTTGCCAAAATGTGTGAGTTAAATTTTTTTCCTGAAGCCTAATTTGATTTTTTTTTTTTTCGGTTCGTTATTATATACTTTATATTTCTATTATATATTTTATATTGCCATTATATATTATATTGCTATTACATACTTTTTGGCAGAATCAAAAATAGCAATATAATTTCGATTCTGCCAAATTTAATGCAAGTAGCGATATTTAATTTACCAAACTAAATTCATATTGAAATATACAAATAAAAGTGGTGTTTTTAGGGAAAAAAATGAGAAGTTCAGTTTTTTTTTTTTTTTTTTTTTTTTTGACGTTTTGCAGGTGATTTGTCTATTTTTTTTTTTAATGAAAAGATGTTTTTATCAAATGTATTAAGAAATTTATGAATTTATGCACGATAACATAGTGGATTTTGTTAGATTATTTTGCTAGAAGACGATTTTTGGGTGTTCCTTTACTCTTAAAAAGAATTTTTATTAGGTTCATTACTAAATCTTACTTACTACTTAAGGTTCATAACTAAACCTTTGTATCTGCTGCGATAGACTTAATAATATCTAATGATTTTATTGTAATACTTTACTTTATGTTATGCAATCTTTTTAAAGTTATCTAATCTATTATCTATGCCCTTTTCAATGGAGAAATTTAAATGAGAAAGACATATGTATTATGAAAGATGTATTATAGTAATAACTTTAATGTTATCTAATCTATTATGTATGTCCTTTTTTGATTTAAGTGTAGAAAGATATAGCTATAATACATCTCTCATAATACATATAATTTTAACGTTATCTAATCCTATTATCTATGCCCTTTCAATGGAGAAAGAAAGATATATGTATTATGAAAGATGTATTATAGTAATAACTTTAATGTTATCTAATCTATTATGTATGTCCTTTTTGATTTAAGTGTAGAAAGATATAGCTATAATACATCTCTCATAATACATATAATTTTAACGTTTTCTAATCCTATTATCTATGCCCTTTTCAATGGAGAAATTTAAATGGAGAAAGACATATGTATTATGAAAGATGTATAGTAATAACTTTAATGTTATCTAATCCTATTATGTATGCCCTTTTGATTTAAGTGTAGAAAGATATAGCTATAATACATCTCTCATAATATATATAATTTTAACGTTTTCTAATCCTATTATCTATGACCTTTTTCTATTAAGTGGAGAAAGATATATGTGTTACGAAAGATGTATTACAGTAATAACTTTGATGTTATCTATGACCTTTTTGAGTTAATGGAAAAGATATATGTGTTGTGAAAGATGTATTATAGTAATAACTTTGATGTTATCTAATCTATTATCCATTTCTTTTTTTATTTAAGAGGAAAAAGATATAAAAATTTTTAATTTTAAGGAGAAAATGATTGAAAATTGTTAATTTTTTTCTTGCAATTTATTTATTGTATTGATTAGATTGCTCTGTATAAGATTTGCCTGATTTTTTTAATGAAAGTTATAATTTCTAAATATTTTATTGTAAAAACGAAGAAATTTGTGAAATTAATTGATTGGAGACTAATCATAAAAATATGTACCTACTAAATATATATTCGCAACTAATTAAATATTTTTCTACCTTATTATTAGATATAATAAAATAAATTTAAAAAAAAAACTATCTCAATTTCTTCATAAGTATTTTAAGCAGATATCAAAGCAATACAATGGAAAAGAATATTCTAAAAAAAAATTAATTATTTATTTTTAAACACTAAATTTGCTTTACATTTAATGCAAAGAAGATGTTACAAGTATTTTAAATTAAATTCAATAAAATTAAATTGTTGTCGTATTAATTTGGGAAAATGCTTATTATATTTGTATATTGGATGGTTGAAAATAATATTGGCTTTTTTAAAAGTGATCCAGTAGCAACAATAATTTAGCGTGTGATTAATAAGTTCACTGGTGAAGAACATAATTAAAATATTTTTAAAAACATAAAAAGTCAGAATCATTTCATAAGTACGAAATGTCTTCTAATTTCTTGGCATAAATATAAGTTTCCTTTATATAGTTTCGATTAAAGATAAAAGAACGTGGATTATTTCCCTAGTCACAATTGAAATTTTTATCTTAGTATTTTAATTCTTTCAATAAGACCAGACTTCGATTTCAATATTTCCGGCATAAATTTGTGATATATAAGTTATGTGTTATAATTTTACCATCAGATGCTTTTGTATATTTTGAAATAAAATATCTTATGTACAATGCATGTAATAGAAGATATGAAATTCTGATTTAATTAATGCTATATTGAGTTTGTTGGCAGTGCTGAGCTTGAAATTCAATGGCCCTTGTTCAAAAACCCAGCATGTTAACCGCCATGCTATTTTTAAATGGAATTGCGCAACTCATTCCTTTTATTAAATAATACTGAAAAGAAGACATATCTATTAACGAACAAATTTTGATGTACAGTTAGCAAAATACAAGCTCCTGTTTTTTTTTTTTTTATTATTATATCCGAGTGAATTTAAATAACCTGAAAGGAACATTAAATTTTTTTTTTCAAAACCGGGATGACGTTATAAAAAAAAAAAAAAGATCTTAAATCAGTTCGATATCAAAGATATTTAAAGTCCTCCAGTTTAATTTCCCTTCGTTTTTCCAAGTAGCAGCCATTTCGCAAAAGATATAACATCCTTTCTCCGGCACTATCCAGTTTCCAATACGTTTCTAGTAGCCGACGATGGGCCAATAACTCTCGGCCAAGACGACATTTATCGCCCCATGTGGTCCTTTATCGTTTCTTGGCGTGCTGTCTTCGAAAGGTCTCATTCTCTTACTGTTACCATGCTTTTTGCAGCGGAATTGAACCAATTGGTTGGGAAGAGGCGTTTTTAAAACCGAATGTGTTTGTAGGAATAATAGGAATAATTTTTACAGCTAGTGCAGAAAAAAAGTTGCAATGATGGTTTTTGGAGGTTGGTTGCCGAGAAAGTTTCTGACTGTTTTGGTTTTTTGTTTCGTAGGTGGTGGAGAATTATGAAGATGTGCTTGATTTTGGTGGTGTTTACGGTGATGTACTCTAACGGCTGTTGCAGAGAGTCAGGTAAGAATTTTTAGATTTTTTTCTTTATTGAAATTTTATAAATTAAAAGAAAAATTTATAAAGAAAATTAAATTTAAAAAAAATTAAGTAAATAATAATTAATATCGTTGAAAGGTTTCTCTTGTTTATACGTGTAGGTTAATTTTGTAGCTCATTTTCCAATTAATAAATGGTGAATTTATCATGTATAATACATAATTTATTGCGGTAAATTAATTTTCATTTTATGAAGAATAAAATATAATTAATATAACTATGACAGATAGAACCAAACCATATAAGATTTTTTAATTTAAATGTAAAATGAAATAAATGTTACTGATCGAAATTTGATGAAAAAATTTGTTGCATGGTATTTAAAAAAAAAAGAGTTGAATGGAGCAACATTATGATTTATTGGCAAATTTTAAATAGAAAAATGAAGTATGACAAATGAAAAATTAAACGACAAATTTAACAAAATAATTAAAACTTTAAAAATACAGAGAAGTGAGAAATTAAATATATTAATTTCTCAAAGCAAGTTCTTTGGATAATAAATTAATGTTTTAATGAATTTTCAGAACCTAAGTATAATGAATAATGAAAAACAAAGTGATTTAATGCTGTATGCATACTTACAAATAAAGTTTTACAGTGTATAATGTTCATTATATTACCAACGGATATTACATAAAAGAACCGTTGACTAGAATATCTACATGATTAGAATCCAGATATGTTTTGAAATCAAATTAGTAAACTCTAAAAATTTTCTAGAATAATAGTATAAATACTGGAATTACATTTATTATGAGAAAATTGATATTTTGTGCTTGTATAGAAAAACTGACGTGAGAAGTCATATATCGTTAATAAAAAATTTGATGACATCGGATAAGACAAAAATCGCATATTATGTCTAATGAGAAAACGCAAAATGTGTTGCATTGCAATGCGTTATGGTAAATAGTACCACTCAAAGTGTAAATATATATGGCATACGGTGTTAAGATAAAAAGTAATCAGCCGTATATATATATATATATATATATATGATCAATTTTAAATTTGTAGAGTTGAAATGTATGATTCTACTTAATAAAAGACTCCAACAACGGATTTTTCTTATACTGTCATACATGGTTCAGTTTATAGGATACTTTCACTGCGTTGTTACAAATTTAATTAGAAGAGAAATAAAAAGCCCATTGAACAACATTCTAACAAGATTGGGAAAATAATTTAAAAATCCTATTAAATATTATTATATTTGAATCAAATATTTACACGAAAGTGTTGTATAAACAAGTAGTTTTTTAATGAATTTTGAGAATGATGAATGAAATTAATGATTGAATATCTCTAAAAATACTGCTTCTTTTCAAATGCGGTAAATTATCAGATATAATTGAAATCTAATAATTAAAAAATTTGCTCAACTAATTCGGAGGTTTGCATATTTTAAATCCACAAATCAATTTAAAATAAAATTTCAAAAATTCTTACCTAAATAATTATTTTGGCTTCCTAATTTTGAATTATCGCTTGATAAGGGTAAACACTAAGCACTGAACTCTATATTTTCCAAAAATCCTATGCTAATGACAGCGTTTGACTATTAACAAGTCATATTAGCATTAGGCTATTAACTAATTATATTAGCTTTTGTCTATTAACTAAATATATTAGCTTTTGTCTATTAACTAGTTATGTTAGTTTCTGACTATTAACCAGTTTAGTTAGCTTTAGACTATTAACTAATTTTGTTAAATTTGAATTAAACAAATTTAAAAAAAATGTAAAGACAATTTAAAAATAAAATTTCTACATTGTAAATAATTACTTAGCATGTTATATAGTATTCTAAATAATCGCGCAATACGGTTATTATTTCTCTATTTAGTGAATTGAAAATTGATTAGTAGATTTCAATTTGAAAAAAAAAAAAAAAAATGAATAAAATATATGACCATGCTTCCTCATACTCGATGGCATGAGCGCCCCTTTTGGCGTTCAGTAGAAATGGTCAGTTGGCCTATAGACTCTCATTCCGAAAGGAAGTATATTTCTCGCCCCCTGGAAGAAGTAGAGTCCTTCCACGAATCTATGATTATCTGTCTTTAAATGTGTTACATATTGTACGTCTCCAATTATGTGTGTGGTGTCTGTGCGTGCGTCAATAAAGCTGTGAGTTCTCAACCTGTGCCTCAAGTATCTCAACCCAACCACTCACATAGTTACAATCTGGTTGCCCAACCTGCACATTACAAATACCTATTGCATTAATATTAATAGATTCAATCCCTTTTTAAATCTAAAATCATAAAACAAACATAAAAATGCCACCACCCAACAACATCAAAAACAAAATTATTTAAACATAACGAAGAAATGACTCATAGCAAATCAGAACAGTAACTTACCAATCAAAAATCCAACAATTAGAACAACGAAACACCTTTTTAAATCTCTATGGTATTGTAAAACATCCTTCCTAACCAACTAAAATTGTAAAAGGAATACATCTATAAGAATATCTAAACGATTGAATTATTTTTTCATATCATCAAATTAGAAAATTGAAAAAATTTTCTGCAAAAATAGTATAAATACCGAAACTCTATTTATTACTTGTCATGCCATACAATAACAAAATATCAATTCTTATATCTTTAATGGAAAATTTAAGAGACAAAAATGGAAAATGTCTAATGTGTGCATAGGTTACATAGATGCAAATGAGCCAAAATCTCTGTGAACTCTGCGTTTTCCAACCTTCAGTTCATTTGATCTTAATGTCTTCAGTGAATAAGGGAGTTAAGCACCTATTGATTTAGCACTGCTGAACCACCCTATTGTATGATAAGTGACGAATGTTTGTTGAACGAATGCTTTGTAATATGAGTCACAACTCGCTAACAAATTCTTTGACGATTCGTAACGCACGAATTCGAGTGGTGGTCCTCCCACTATTCATTTTCTACACGATCATTTTATTGTTATTATATTTCAATTTGCGTGATAATGAAATTTTTTCTTTCTTTTGAATTGTAAAACAGTTTTGTGGGAGTTGCTTTTGATTTTAATTTCTGGAAGTCCGCTTTTTTTGCTTAAGTTAGTATGATGTTGGTGATGCCTGTTTTAATAACTTTCTCTTCTTTTTGACAAGACTACATTAAGTGAAAATCTTATATTGCCTTATTAAGATTTTCAATCTGATTTTTTTTTTTCGTATGGATATAGCTGAATAGCTTTACAAGAACTTTCAAAGTAGCTTCATACAGAAATTTGAATAGTTTTTCATAAAAAATTTTATGCAAACAAAGAAAAAATTTGGTTAAAAGACATTTTAAATAGAGCTCTATGTAAAAAAGAAGAATCTCAATTTGAGAGATAGTTGCAATCTAAAATTGCAATTATCTCTCAAATTGAGATTGATCAATTGCAATTATCTTACATTGAAATATCGATATCGATAATCGCAATGAAAGATCGATATCGATATTTCAATGAAAGATAATTGCAATTTTAACTGTTTATTGATATCATTCGTTACACCTAAGAAAAAAATCAGGATGGAGTTATTGAATTAGTTAAAAATCTTACCACTGAGATTTTTCACAATTTTTGTATTACCTATATGACTGACTGTGAATTTTTATTGCTGTCAAATTAACACAACTATAAATTATTTTTCGCAAAAGGAAAAAAATGCAACTTACCAATAACAACAAAAAATAACTTAACATTAAAAAATCTTGATATAAGATGCACGCCATAAGAATGATGTTACTATTGTGATTCCATCATTTTATCTGATTAAAAATTCGATTTAGAATATGAATATGAACTACTTCAACGAATCGGTCATCACCACAATACAGAAGTATATATGATATAACCATCTTTATAGAGAAATGCAAAAATAGTCTGGTTCTCATAGATCTTTTTTAAACTAGCTACATTCTCGAAATGAGATATTTCATGTATTATATCCAGACTTAAAATGGTACCGATAAAATGTTTAGGTTGGATTACCACACTTTGATCTGCATTTACTTACGTATTTGTTGATATCAAATGATATTTAATGTTGAAATAGAAAAAGATAATTTTAAACGATGAGGAATTGCCTTAGAATAAGAACCTTGGTTAATAACATTAATTTCTTCAATTTTAATTATTAAAGTAATGATTTGATTTATTTTATACATTTAAGTGCATTAAATTCATTATCGTCGTTATTAAATTTCATTATCATTTTTATTACTAAATTGCCAAATTTCTTTTATCAAAAAAGTTCATTCTTATTTACTAGTATCTTAAATTAATAAAAATAAGAGTGAGATAACTTCGAAAAATATGATCTAATATGTATGTTTAAAAAATATATATATTTTTTTAAAGTAGTTGACTAGTGCTCTTGTGGCCACGGATTTCGGGCTAGAGTCGCGGCGGGGCCGTGGATATTTGTAGTGGTACGGAATCCACTTTAAACCGTAGATCCCGGTCTAATATGACTGTTGGGCATAGGGCTGACAACCCCACCCCATAAAAAGAAAACATCTCATGCTTCAGAATCTGCTGATAGGCAGACTGCCTTGGCCATCATGGAGCTGTTGCGCCATTGAAGATTTGGTTTGGTTTGTCGCTCTACGGTAATTTTTTTACACACTTTGGTCTAATCAGACCAGAACCTAAGTTTAACGTGGATTCCGAACCACTCACAAACATCCATGCCCCACCAAGATTCGGACCTGAAGCCTGTGGTACAAAAGGCTAGAGCGTTAGCCAATTGGCCGTCAGACCGAGCGCATTGAAGAAGAAATTTGTTGACTAAATAAATAAAAATCGAAATGAAAATACACTCATGTCCCTAAATTAAGGATAATTCAGAATCACACAGAAATTGAACTCTAAAATAAAAATTTCACCTGTAGAATTATCACACACATCTTGAAGAAGAATATGTAAATTACAGGAAACTACCAGATGGCGCGGATAGTACGTCACAATGACGAGAGTGTAAGAGAGGGGTATATAAGGAATGGTGGCAAAGAAGTAAAATTGTTCACAAGCGCTTTAAAAGCCTTTCAGTGCAATAACCGCATAGTTATGGCACAAAGGAAGCATTCGTAAAAAATCATCCATGGTAGAATTATCGGACGACTGGAATGTGGACGTACCCAGCTGGAAGTATCCGAGGAACTTGGAATTGCCCAGAGTGTCATCTCCAGGCTTTGGCAACGATTCCAAGATGATGGTAATGTGAGTAGATGTTACAGCACAGGTCGCCCCGAGTTACAACGCCGAATAAGGACCGGCATTTAGCAGTTACTGCCAAAAGAAATAGATGGAGCATAGCATCAGATTTGTCTCGTCAGCTATCGGTACAACAGTTTCAAGGCAGACCGTGTACAGACGCTTAGGGCACATTGGTCTATATGCTCGTAGGCCTGTCAGATGTGTTCCACTTACCGCAACTCACTGTCGCCTGCGATTAACCTGGAGTAGAGAGCATGCATTGTGGACACCGCAACAGTGGTCTGGTGTGATGTTTTCCGACGAGTCCAGGTTTAGTTTGCAGTCTGATTCTCGCCGGACTTTCAAACGGAGAGCGCCACGTACCTGTTACCACCAAGAGAACACCATTGAACGACACCGTTACGGTGGTACAGGATGGCTCGTTTGGGGAGGAATTATTCTTGGTTCCAGAACTGACCTGCATGTTCAGAGTGTTACGACAACAGGCCACATCTATCGGGATGTAATTCTGGAACAACATGTACGTTTGTGTTGCACTTGTAGACGGAGGGCATTGCTTGATGAATGGTGTAATATTCCCCAAGATCAGATTGATAATTTGATACTCAGCATGCCTAGGCGTTGTAAGGCCTGTATTGCATCGTCCGGGAGACATACTCCATATTAACCATCATACTAACCATGTTATACTGTTTTTTGTAAATAGGTTCTTTTTTTAAATTTGCTCCAGGAGTAAAAATCGCAATTTTTATTAATTATGTCAAATATATAGCATCTTTTTTGCTCTTTACCTTTTGATTAATAAATAGACTTTACAAATAAGTCAAATTTGTTTTGCTTCTGTCTCTTTCTTTGTCTGAACTTCATTATTCTTAATTTATGGACCATGAGTGTTTATAAAAATTATGGAATTTGAGGATTGAAAAAATAATTTTCTAAATTAATCCACTGATATTTATTTTTTCCTTAATAGTATCAGTCAAACGCTGTTCTCATAAAAAGTAAAATAAAGAAAATTAATTTCTTTCAAACATTTACGAAAGATCTCCTTTCAATAAATTGTTTTTGTTGCCATATAATTTCATCAGTTTTAACAATAACATTTATCTTTATAAAAATGGCATTGATATTAACGACTTTTTAAACAACAATATTTCTGAATTAAATCTTTTAAAACTCTTTGTATTTGGACGTATACCTATGTATGTATTTTATAGTATCTTCTGAAATGGAATATTAAGTACTAGAGGTCAGTGACTCTAAACAATTTATTCTGTTGTTGTTCTAATGCAGATGGCAATACAGATACAACACAATTTATTCTAATTTATGTGAATTCTTCTATTATTTAAATGAAAATGTCCCCATCAGTGCATATATATGCATTGATAATCTATCACTGTCCATCACTGTACAACAGAGAAATCAAATGCGTTTTTTTTATGGAGGGACAATGCATTTCTCGTATTACATAAGCCTTCTGCTAGGCCATTAGCCTCACGTATTTACTGTAAATGCCAAGGCCTCCACCGACATTGTTCTTTCCAGAAGATTCCTTCGTAGTCGTCTGTTTGAGGAAATTGCTTCTGAAAGAACCTCCATCAAGTTCTGGAAACATGATTTTTTTTCGGATGACTCTTTCTGCGTGTGTCGTGAATCCACATTAATTATCTGCGCATACTATGAAGCTTCAAATAAATTTCTTTTTACGGTAACATACAATTTTCGTTTTATTTATTGGGTCCTATCTGTTATCTCAGAGTCTTCGAATTTTGAAGGTTATATAATTATTAAATCTATGTAGATAACTTTAGGGGCGAGTTCTTTTTTATACACACGATGTTGGGTATTTTTAATTTAGTCTTGTACGTGATTAATGAAGGTGAAAATTTCGTACAAAGTATGCAGAAATAGGGATGAAATTTTTTTAATGTGGTATTGGTAATCGGTGAATGTAGCAAAGAAAAATATATAAGATAGTATTATAGCTTTTATTAAAACGTTTAGTGTTATTTGGGTTTAATATTTATTACTTATTGTTTTTTTTTTTTTTTTTTTTTTTTTGTTTCTCAATACAACATATTTCTACAACAAATCATTTATCTTTTCATTGTTTTTTTTTACTCCCACATGAAATTTTTGGGGTCTTATTTTTTTATTTTTCTAAAATGTTTATTTTTTTTCCAGTATTTTTCTAAAATGTTTTTGTTTGTTCTTTTCGAATCTAATTCGTTCCAACAATTCTACTAGAAATATCTCGATTCATTTCAGAGTTTCCAGTATCAAAATTTTCATTTAAAAACACGACTGGAAGCAGGCCATCCTAGTGTTTGATTTGGTACTAATTGAGTAACCCTTTTCAATAGACTTCCAGAGTTTCCAGTATCAAAATTTTCATTTAAAACACGACTGAAGCAGGCCATCCTAGTGTTTGATTTGGTACTAATTGAGTAACCCTTTTCAATGGACTGAGCTTCGTTCCAACAAGTGTTATTAATTTGAGTCGTTCGATTAATTTAATAGCTAATCTGAGAACATTAAGCATAAAAACTTGTTTTTGTTAGATAGTAAAAAGATGAGCGGTGGGTTATCATAAATGAGAAGTATTTACAAGGGGTACGGAAAAAAAGTTTGCTGTTAAAAAATTACACTGCTTCAAATAATAGTTGGATGCATTACTATAATAGGGTAAAATTTGCTAGTGTAGGGTATGCCTTAAATTTAAATTATATATTATTTATTCTCATTTTTTTTTTTTTTTTTTTTTTTTGAGAATTTTATGATAAACATATGTACAGTGGCAAAGAAAAGTACAAAATATGACAAAAGATGTTTGTACAAAAATTTGCATCACTTTAGGTTGTTGCCTTTTTTTACGATATGTGACAATGTTTCGAAAATTAATGATTGCTTTTATTTTTAAGTAATACTAACCTATGTCATTTCTTTCTAAACTATTCAAATTTGGAAATTGTATAAAGGATAAGTAGTACTTTAAAGTTACTTCATAACAAAAACTTCAAGCAAAACAACTTCAGCAAAAGCTCTAAGCTTTTGACATTTTAATCACGTTACTAATTCACGTTCTCTATTTAGTTGACCAATTACATGATTTATAATGTTGGTAAATTTTGCAGAGTAATTTATTATTTTTCATTATTGAGATATTCAATTTTTCAATATATTTATGATGAAGCCGTGCTAAAATTCTAAGAAAGAAAAACGTATTAGAATTTTTATATTAGTAGGAAAAAAAGGCTTTCTACGCTTCAACAGAAAAAAATAATGTAAAGCATTCTACTTCTTTAAGAATAACAAAAAAAATTCTTCAAAAAGGCGAGTAAAAAAAATGACAAATCAAAAACTTTACATCTTTTTCCAAACTCTTTAACCTGAATAATCAATATTTAATATCATAGGATTGCTCTTTGAATGAGTACAGAAAGCTAGTTTTAGATAAAGCAGTATTTTAATTCGTATGGTGATTCACTAACTTCAATCAGATCGTACGGAATACAAAGCTTAAAAAAAAAACCTATTATATTTTCATATACAATTACAGTGACAATAGTCAAAGGCATCAATATTATAATGTAACAAAATGTTGTATATCTAGTAATAAAAGTTAATATTGTCTTTTCTTTAGTTAATCAAACCGATATATTTGAAGTTTTAAAGGCAAACAATATTGTCCAGAGTTCCTAGATGTTACAAACAATCATGCTGTAGCATTTTCCAGCGAGAAGAGTCGTACCATTTCGTTCCCAGGAGAGAGGAATGTATATTCTTTAACAAGCACATAATAACAACCCATCACTCAAAGTTGACAGCAGATAAACAGTGTTGTGGATAGTTATATTACATGCGATTAGTGTTTTGTATTAATGAGAACAACCTGTCACTCAAATCTGGTAGCAGATATTCAGTGTCATGGATAATGAGACTTTATGAAATTAGTAATTGTCTGTTCGATCACAAGTCGAAACCATTACAGATGGGATATAGACTACGCCATGAGTTGTTGCATCGTCATTAGTGAGAGACCATAGACTGAGGAAGGCTGAGTCTGTTACAATGAGAAGCGAGGGAAGTAGACTCCAAAGAACTCTTACAAAGAAGGCAGCTTGACTGTCGATACAAGATATTTACACATGATTTACGATCCCCATCGATTTTTCTCTTTTCGGAAATAGTGACTGAAAAGCATACCACTGGCAGACTCTAAACCTGAATCTTGCTGTAAGATATCTGTAAATTTATCCAATGGACCACGAGCTGGACTATACTACAATTTAATTATATTATTTTTTAGGAAATTCTCTTTTTTGTTTCAACCTTAATTATTGTTAATACAAAAATGTGTCACAAATACTTAATGTATGACTTTCTTTTATTTTTTTCCTCTTCAGATTATGACGGCTACAAGAATGGAGAATCTGCCGACAACAGTACTTCAGACAAAAGCCTGTTCAATGGGTTCATGCGTCCTCAAGAATTCACGACCGGCACACTGCTCGGTCTTCTAGTTGCCTCTATTGTGGTGATCATCGGTTCGTTCCTAGTCCTCTGGCGGCTGTGCTGCGACGTCGAGATGAGGGTCACAAGAGAGGCCATCCAACCCCTGAAGAGCATCTCGCAGATTGTGTCTGGAGAAAAATCGCCAAGACTCCAATCAAGATCTGTGTCTGGACAGTCTTTGCTGGAGCATAATTCTTCAGCAAGCAGTGGTGTGGAGATAGCGTGAGATTGGTAACATTTGGTTCTAGAAGATTGGAAATGTTTTTCTTTCATATTGTTTATTTAGAGATCTATTGAATCTCTAAGTTTTCTCTGCCTTGTAAAGCTTGAAGCAGATACAAGAGATGGATTTATTGTCTGGTAGCAGTTAAGTTCGACTCTGGTTAGAATTTTGTGGTTGGTATTCGGTCATTAGGACTGATTCTGTTTATGGAGAGAGCATCTTGTCAATTTGATAAGGAATGTTCTTTGAAATATGCTCAGTTTTTGAATGTATGGAGAATGTTCTTTTGGCAGTTCTTCTGTTTCTAAAGAGTTTGTTCCACCAACATGGAATGATATTTGCAAGTTGAATTTTTTAACGTTGCAAAGGATTGAAACTTATAAATATTTTTAACTAGATGTTTACTTCTGTCCTTAGATTTTGTACAGTCCTTCAATGAGATAGTCCTTCAGTACTTCTATTTTGTAAAGAATTTATTAATATATTTCTAGGAGGAAAAAAAAGCATTTTTTCGTATGTTTTTGTTTATATGATGTGTTGTTAATATATTTACTCTGAAATGTGTAGTTCTTACTAAATCGCGTATATCCGCAAGTTAAGATATTGTGATAATCTCAGTGTCCTAGAAATAGTGCCAATTTACATGCATTCCTTATAGTAGTGAGGGTTTTAGTTGATTTTTAAATGTCTTCTTATAATTGCTTTGTTCCGTTTTGATTTTTTTGTATTTGTATAAATTGAAAATTTAATGTAAAATTTTATGTAAAACACTTATGGTGCAGTGAAATAATTAAGGTTCTAATTTTGTGACCATTATGTAAAACAGATAAAAATTTCATTTGATAGAACTTAAAAAGAAAGTCACAATATTTGGGGTGTGGGAATTTATTTCTATACTTATATTTTATTATAAAATCCTTTTTTTCAGTCCAGTTATTAAAAAATATTTCTCTACGAATAAAAGTAAATTAGAACTTCTCTTAAGTAAATTGGAAAGTTAACATAACTTTTTAAGGAATATAAACTAACTTTCAGAAATTTTAGAATTAATGCTAAAATTTAATACTTGTTAACAATTTTTACATTTCAACACATATATTGGTTAATCGTAACTAATTAGTTATTTGCACGCTATTATACTTGATATTTTAATTTTGAGTTGAAAACAGATGCATTTATTTATTGTTAATTAATTGGTTGTTGATGCAGATATATTTGTTTATTGTTAATTGTTTTTTATTTTAACGTAAATTTTTAAGGAACATAAACTAACTTTCTGGAATTTCAGAATTACTAATAATTGCACTTATTAATACAATATTTTCTATTCGAGATCTTAAAACATTAGAGATTTTAAACCTTTTTACAACGTATTGTAAATACATGGCGGCTTTCTTTTCTTTGACTATTTTTATGTCATAAGTAAAACAACACTATTCTTAATATCTCAGAGTTAACTTTCTTATTAGATATCGTTCGTTGTTGATGTGAAATGTATGGAAAAAAATCTTTAATTCGTATCCATATTAATTCACATGTTTAGGTTGGTCATTTGTACAACAAGAAATTTAATACTTGTTAACTATCTTTACATTTCAACACATATATTAGTTAATTTTGGCTAATTAGTTATTTGCACACTATTATTATGAATATTTTAATTTTGAGGTGATAACTGATGGTATTTATTTGTAGTGAATGTAAAATAAACTGAGTTAATGTATCAAAAATTTCTATACCATACATATATAAAGATTTGAAGGGGGGGAATTTTTCCAAAGAGATACAAAGACAAACAAATATGAAAACCATTAACTAATACTAGAATTTTTAAAAAATGGTTTATTACATAAATAGGAAAATAAATATCGCCATGTAATTAGTTTATCTATGCAAACTATGGTAAAGAATATTGTTACATAAAATAATGTTTATAATTGTGTATATTTGTATTTAAATATTTATTGTAAATTATATCATTGTTTAATATTATTTGATTTATAATTACTGTAATCTCATAAAAAGTATTTTAATGGTCAAAATAAAATAATTCTTTTTTTCCAATTTTGATGTTAACGTTTTTAAAAGTTACAATGTCTATGCATTTTTTTTTTAAGTAATGAAAAAACAATTATAAAAAAATATGCTAAATAAATAATTAGTAACGATTCCTTGCAGATTTAATTTAACCATTTCATTATTTTATCTTAAATATGTTGTTGTTTCAAAATGCTGGGAAATTTGATATGTTATTATTCAAAACTAGGATGGCAGATATCTATCAGATTCAGCGTTATACAGGGTGCACTGTGGAAGGGGTGTGATGCATTTCACTTGCAATTTAGAACAAACAGGATGGCTTCTGGAGCATTTGCACTCACTCTCTCACTTCCTTGAGCCCAGCAAAAGGATTTTACATCCTACAGATCTTACCACCCTTCGCATCCTACAGATTTTATCACCCTCTGCATCCTACAGATTTTACCACCCTTTACATCCTACAGATTTTACCACCCTTTACATCCTACAGATTTTACCACCCTTTACATCCTACAGATTTTACCACCCTTTACATCCTACAGATTTTACCACCCTCTACATCCTACAGATTTTACCACCTTTTACATCTTACAGATTTTACCACCCTTTACATCCTACAGATTTTATCACCCTTTTACATCCTACAGATTTTACCACATTTTACATCCTACAAATTTTACCCCCTCGGCATAGACAAGGTTTTTCTTGAATGCAAATTCTCGTAAAATGAACAACGCGAAACTTTTAAAATAAGTTGAACTATATAAATGATTAAAGACGTTCAGAGAATATTCAAATATCTGCGCATAATTGCAATGTAAAAGCAAAATAAAAGGTATAAGAAAAAGTTCTTAGCAAGCCCATCTCTAGCAGATATCGGAAAATGTTTTACATCTCCTTAACGTGATTATATAATAAAATTCGATGAAATACAGATGCTATTTTACAATTTTATCTTCGACTGTCTGGATTTAAGAAAAAAAAATATTGGTACTACGTGGTGGTGGTGTGGCATTTCGTGATGTTGCTTTTAGAATTGGGCAAGGCACTGCACAATAATTACACCACACCGTCTGAGCACAAAAAGCGACACAACAAGACGTCATTCAAGATCTGATGTTTTTTCACGTTTTGTCGTGACCATTCACAGATCATTCATTCAATATTGTCGGACTAATATAGCGTCATTTACAACATTATTTTAACAATGGAAAGCGATAACACAACGGCAGATGTTCTCGAGTACTGCATGTTATTGTACACTTAGATCGCCGACCTCTGAGACGATTACCCTTGACTTTAAAACGCCAACGTCAATGCATGTAAACAATGGATCAGAGATGAATCTCATTTTTTTAGGAGAATCCAACGTTTAGTTTGATGAACCATGGTCGGATTCATATTTGCAAGTTCCATGGAGAAAGATGCCTCGATTGCTGTATTTTTGGATTGCCAAAGTATGTAATACTAGTGTGAATAATTCGCAAATTTAGACAGAATGGTCAGCATATATCAGTGGCATTTTAAGAGCTGAAATCTTATATGAATTTCATGTTAGTGCTTCAGCAGTTTTCAGCAAGACCATACTTGTTTTCATGTAGCAAATAATATCCAATATGTTCCATGTTGAATTTTGTTTACCTGACATATACATCAATTAAAAAGTGTGGAATCTGATCCCACGATGACCTTTTAAGGTTTGGTTTTGTCACTCTACTGTCATTTTGGGCACACTTTGGGCTAATTACTAGACCAGGAGCTACAGTTTAACGGGAATTCGAACCACTAACAAACATCCATGGCACCGCCGGGATTCGGACCTGAAGCCTGTGGTACCAGAGGCCAGAGCGCTAGCCAAACGACCATCAGGCCGCTACTGTTTATGCTGTCCTCAGCACTGTTCATACTGTACTCTGAATGGTAGTGTGATAAAGATCTCAGGTTATTTTCCGAGTTTTCCTGCATCAGTAAGATGCTATATGCCTATGTGTCTTATGCTTTTATGCCATCTTATGTCTTATGCTATCTATGCTATATGCCATCCATTACGTAAGTTTTAGATCTGTAAATTCGAAATACAAAAGTGAAATTAATACGGTCAATAATCAAAGCTTTCAGGGAAACAGCCAGTAACACTAAATGACTCTTGATCTTGATTGATGTGGCATTCGTTGCAATCACTGTGCTCAGAAACGAGATCTGAGCTATCTTATCTCAAGCTGTCGGAGGAATTCCAGTTTTCTGCCATGTTACACGGACATGCGAGGCAATTACCCCAAAGAAGGCAATGTCCTGCCCCCTCATCCTTTGACGATGTGTTGTTTGTGGCATACATTAGTGAAAGCCCATTGATGTCCAACAAAACATACCAAAAACAAGTAATTGAAAGTTTGGAGAAATTGACATTTATATTTTGTTATTTTCTTTAACTTCAATACATTGGCAAATACAATTCAATAATTGATTTTCAATAAATTGATTAATGACACATAAATGTGAACAGGAACGGAGAAAATGTTAGATTAAACAACAATTGGTTGTAAAAAAAGGAAGGTTAATATCAGTTGATTTTAAATATGGAAAATAGGGTCATATGGAGAAAACATGTATTAATACATATTAAAATTAAACAATTTTGTGTTGCAAATGTAAATGAAAAATTAAAAAAATTAATAGTTAAAATTTTGAATATAAAAATTAAAATATATCGAATATTAATAATAATTATTACAATAAATGGAAATTCATGTCGACTGATATTCAATAAAGTTATTTCTATTTCTTGATGGCATTAAAGATTAGGCAAAGAATGAATAAAATTAATGTAAGGATCACATCGAAAGAAATAGGGTAGCCACCAAAACCGTTACGAATCTGCATATTTATCGGCATTACTGCAATTTCAAATATATGATAGATTCAATAATTAAATTAGCATAAATATTTTGTTAGAATGACCTAAATTGCAGTAATTTCTAGCTTACAATTCGCAGTGCCAGCCGGAAATAGCCACATTTTAACAAAAAGAATTTCTGTAATCCACAAAGAGTGACTCGCATCATTTCTTTGACGTAGCATGCACCAATCAAGTTTTGTTATTATAATGGTCATAAAGCTAGCAAAATATTTCCCTTTTAAAAGCGCTTTGATTCACAGTTTATACGTATATATAATGCACATCTGTGCATATGTCTATATATATATACGCACCCAGAATTTTGTCTTGGGAAGAGAGTCAACAAAGTAAAGCTTAACCATTTATGAAACCTCAATAGGTTATAGTAAATTTTAAATAACGGAAAAAAGGTATCTAAAGTCAAAATTCCACACATTAAAATTATTTTATTAATAATTTTTATTGCACACATTTGGTTCGAATTCTTAAAAAAGCGAATATTAAAACTAAAAAGTATTGCACAAAAACAAATTTAATTTCTAGAAAAAATTACATAAACAAATTATAAACCAAAATCTATCTTCTTTTGACACCTTATTGATTGCATTGTTTATGTCACTTTTGTTTACGTCTAAACCAATGTCAAATGTTTGCTCAATCAAAACATTCAGGTCCGATAAAGAAAATTGACAATCTTAAAGAAAACACCGATTCATTGAAATACTAAATATTTAACAAGAAACAATCAGTTCTAAGTGGGAAGATGGCCCTAAGCTTGAACATGTGCAGACATTTCACTGAAGCCTGCCAACCACACCCTAGACACTATTAAATCATCAGAATCATATATATCGAAATAGTATATTATTATGGTATTATCGAAATTGACATGAAAATATGCATTTAAGAACTATGGTGAATACAAAACATGATATTGTGTTCAACTATGAGTCATCTTCATACTTATTAGGCAGATAATCTTGGTTATATTAATGTTACTTATCAACTTGGCTGTCTTCTGTAAAGGCGTTTTTGATTGTTATATATGACTTCATTCCAAGCCGTTTTCATCCATTAGCACACACCTAATGTATAGCGTGCGTCTCGCATTTTGTCTACCTCTTCAACACCAAGTCTGGCTTACTTCTGTTGGCCACAATTGCAGTGTTTTTTCCTTAACGTTTAAAAAAGTTTGTTTAATTATTTGCCACACTCAAAGGTGTGAACATAATGTTGTCCTGGTTAGGGGTCCGTGAGGTTATCCGAAAATGAGGGACAAGCAAATAAAACTCCATTTTAAATTTTGGCGGAAAATGGTACTTTCGGCCCCTGAACTCTTGAAATGCTTTTATGGTTTTGAATTTGGTCATTCTTGTAGTATTGCGCCATATATATCGTGCGTCAATTGCGTCATATATATCGTGCATTATTAAACATTGACATATTCCTGAGTTTATTCATCCGTTCTCGAATGTTCACACGTTTTGTCTTGGAAAAAAGATATTTGAAGATGCTGTTATATAGATTTGATTTTTATAAAATTTCAGGAAAAAAAAATTGTTCACAATATTCGCAGCCTATAATCCATACCAAGGGGTCTGATGGCCGAGTGACTAGCGCTCTGGCGCTCTGTGCCATAGAGTTCGAATCCCAGCGGTACCATGGATGTTTGTAGTGGTTCGGAATCCACTTTAAAACCTAGGTCCCGGTCTAATAGGATCGTAGATCGTTGTGGAGGTAATGTTACTCGCGTCCGTAGCATATCTTGAAGCTATACGTGCCCCCTAGGTAGTGCTAAATGAGTAGCAGCATTCGCCGGTACCATCCACTTTGGGCTGCTCACAGGGACATGGTCAATACTACCCAGTCTTCGATATAATTAAAAAATAATCCATACCATGAAATGTTAAGGTTTTAAAGTATAATCTGTGAATTATATGCAAGAAATTATGTTTTTTTTTTGCTTTAAAGCTAATTAAACTTAACAAAACATTAATTTCAAAGAATACTTATGCTGGAAACGATTCTACTTCCTATTCCATTCCAAGCGCACACAGAAAAAAAAGGCAAACCTTTTTTTTTTTTCTACCCTTATAATTTGCACCACCACAGACTCACACGAAACCACAGTGTTTTGCAGTCTCGCCAATTTAATACAAAAGAACAATAAGCCTCCGCAGAACAATAGATCGCCGCGACGACTGCCTTGATTTAAAACCTCGTTTCTTCTGCTACGAATCTTGAGTAAAAATAACAATCACCCAAATGGCAGAAAAGAAGTTTAAACATATAGAGCCGTGCCACAAAATACCGAACGGGTCATTCGGAGAGGGAAAAAATAGGTATTATAAATAAGGCATGATGCACAGCCCAGGATGATTCTATTAAAATCCATTTCTCTGCTAATAACTTAAGTAAAGGAGAAAGACGAATTGCACGTCTTAATTTAGTGTGAGCTATCTTTGAAAGAAAAATTGGATGCCTTATTTATGTACGCAAAAAAGATGGAAGTAGAGTTGTGTTTTTTTTTTTTTTTTCCCAATTCAGAGTGTTGCCAAAAAAAAAAGTCGTAAATATTTGATGTAGTTGAAATAGTTGACATATTTTCAAAACAAAGTAATTGAATTCTTTTGTAGGTTTTGTTTTAAAATTTATGGTATGGACTATGCGATTGTCTGTGGTTTAAATTTAGAAGTGAGAAAATGTGAAAAATCGTGTATTGTAGTATTTTTTTTTTTAGGGAAAAAAATGGCACGTTGCAAATGCACATGCTTTTTTACACGTCTTTCCTACTTTCGAATAAAAAAAAACTGCTTTCGAAATAAGGTAAATAGCAATGCGTAGTAAAAAGCTCAAATATTAAGTTTATTATTTTTTTCTTAATCTTTCATTAAGAAAAATAAAATATGAACAAAAAATCAGAATGAAGAACATTTTTTTCATTAGTTGGCCAACAGACTCTCACCCGGAGAGGATATATATTTCGCACATCGTGTGAGTAGTGGAGTATCGGCTTTAGAGATTGAGCCCTTCTTGAGAAATTATCTGTGATTAGATGTGTTAAATATTTCATGTCTCTTATTATATACGTGTGATGTTTGCTCGTGTGTAAATAAAGCTGCGAGTTTTCCAACCTGTGCCTCAAGTATCTCAACCCATCCACACTCAATTACAATCTGGTTGCCCAACTTGTATACTGCAATCTGGCACCCAACGTGGGTCAATATAACCACCAGTACAACTGGTAAAGTGCTCATTGTAGACTACAAGCGAAATAGTTACATTCTTGTATAAATAGTACCCATCCAGATTTTAAAAATATATCACAAAATTCAAATATCATTTAGTTTACAGTTCTTATCAAATATTTGAAGATAGCTAGCTATCAGATCTTTGATAAGCCTGATACACAACGGGATGTCCTCTCAATTCTTATGTTTTTCTAACTAAATCGTATTAAGAATGATCTTTCCTAAAATTTTATTACTGAATATTTTTTTAATTAATGAAAAATTTAAAGCTAATTAGTTTCATTTAACACATACAAACTCATTAAATTTTATTTACAATTTTTAAATCAAAATTACTCATTTCATTAAATTAAGAAATAATATTCCATAAATAATTTTTCAACAATGCAGAAATTTAAATGTAATTTTTAGTGCCTCTGTTTTAAAATCTTAAACAAAAGCACTATAAAAGATTATTCATAAAGCACTTGAGAACAATTTATTTATATGAACATTTTGTCCGGTATGCAAATATGTCATTGTTGAAAAGTCAACAATAATTGATGTGCAACAATAAAAAAAAATAGGTTGCAATTTACTTTGTTGAAGTTTATTGCGAAACCTAATTTAATTTAAGCCCTCCAAATATTGATTTCTAGAAAAATGTAATAGAAATGAAAATCTTATTTTAAAGAAATAAAATTAACGTCAAAATTTATATACTTCCATGAATCAATGCCTTCTTATAGATTATTAGATTAATGGAATGTCTACTATAAATATGGATGAGCCAGAAACATGTTATACAGAGAAATAATATGCCGCGAGTAAAATTTATTTCATGAATTTCAATGCATATTTAGATTTAAGTTAATTATTTTATTCTTTGAGCAAATTTGTAGCTAATTTGTTAAAAAAAAATTTTTTTTTTTCTTAAATATATAATTAAAATATAAGAATTTTTCGTTAATTTTTGGTGGGTATCAGTAAAAATATATTGAATTTAGGGTGAAAAATCTAGAATCCTGTACCTTTGTGCCAAATGCATTATTAGGAATATAAATAAAAATTTTGCAAATAAAAAGTCAATAAAATAGTCATTATATTGTCCAAGGAAAAGAAGTTAGGTTACTTCTAATTAAAGTATTGTAACCCTAAAGAAATTGGCGAAATATTCCGGGTTGCAAGATTGGCGGCTTCCTCAAAAGTGCAGTATTCTAGATTTTAACTGAATTTAAAATAGTAAAAACTTCCATTGTTATCAAGATATGGTCACACAAAACTCATGTAAACTAAAAAATTTTTATGAATATTAAATGGAATTATATTACTATACTATTTTTAGAGGGCTTCAAAAGACCCGAATCAGAAAAATGGCATCTCAAGATGGTTTTTTTAAATCAATCCACTCCATACTATTGATACCATAGAGTAAAAATAAATGGAGATCGCTCCCCTATCAATAGAAGGGGCAGAATGTTGAGTCCAACATCTTCTGCACTTTTCTACTAAGAGATGATGCTATATCGCTTACTTGGTTCTTTTTCTCCCATGTATTTCATCAGAAATAGTTATACATTTCCTGTTATACATCAAAAATATGTAATTACACACAGATACATTCTTCCTCTCAAAAATAAGGAAATATTAAGATGCACTTAATAAATTTTGAATAATAATAAGTAATAATTGTTCATAATATATGTAATTCTCTTGGAACTTGTAAAATATAAAAATAATTTTATTTAGTGACAGAAGAAAAAATAAACATTTGTAGAAGCATTAAATGTACTTTTTATTTATACTATTTTTAGGTTGGTTGTCTGGTTGGTTTCATGGCGCAAAGACCGCGACTATTTCACGCCAGACAAGTCCCAGGAGTATTTTAAAAATAGAAATATTTGTTCTGAAAAGCGTTGCACAATAGGACTTGTTTTCATTCTCGACAATAGTAGAGATAATAACCAAAAAATCGCCTGTACACCATCATGTATGTTAAGATGCAAAACTCCGAATTGCATGTCTAAAACTAATTTTAAATGAGTTAAGATGAATTTTGATTAAAAGAGGAGTATTGCTACAATTTATCAAAACAAAAATTAACCAATGTAACATGATACATTATGATACAGATATGAATTGCATGTACTCCAAATTGCTTTTAAAACATTCTATATTCATTCAATATAACAGATAAATTAAATCCTACACAATTTAAATTTAGTGAACCTGAACAAATTAAATAAGCCTACATCGAGAAATAAATGAAGACAAAACCTACAAAAGCTTTATTTATCCAATAATTTTTTAATTAATCCATGAATAAAGCAACCAGTTTTAATATTACAAATTTTATCAAGAATGACCAAAACACACACGTAAACATCCGTCACGTGACGAGTATGCAAATTTCAATATTTTTACAAGGAAAACAATTTTACTACTACTCTATGTTAGATTCATTTTAACTCATTTTCCCAGATACTAAAATCTTGCACGGAACCAGTTAGAAACCTGATTTCCTATCCATTCAAATATTTTTAGATTGTAGAATTTTAAATTTCAATTTGCTATTCTGCCACATTGCATTTACGTGCCAAAAAAAAGATATTTTTAATGCCTAACTATACATTGAAGCAGTTTAATAATAAAAAACTATTCTCAAAAAAATCATTTGATTAAAATTTTACTATATGCTACATAAAAGGCTAAGATTTTGTTTAACTATATAAGTAATTATTGATTACTGTTAGAAGGTATTGTACTAGTTAAAGACGGAAAAATGCTAATTCAGTTTAAAATGAATTTAATAATAAATTTAATATATATATATATATATATTATGATATATAATCATTTTTTTTATGTTTGCTCATTGATAATTTGACTTCTACTCACCAAATACTTCAAACCATTTAAATATCGTGGCGCCATCTATGCACGATTATTCTAATGACAGTTTTAAGAAGAAAATATATTACCAAATCTACAATTGTAAATCACTGCATTCTAGTACTAAAATTCTTATTGGCTTATAATTCAAACATATTATAAATATAAAATAATCAGTAATTTTAATTCATAATTTTAATAATCTTTAATTTTTAAAAATATTTCTTTGATATAAAACATCAGAAGCTATAGAAGATTGTTTTTGTCGGCATGCATATACTAGAATTATTTCTTCTAAAAATTAAAACCATTTCAAACAAACATTTTTTTTTTTTTTTGCATGCTTATGTTATTACGCGAAAAAATTGTAAGAAAACTAATTTAAAAAAAAAAATCAATCTTCTTATTAAAGTCAGTAAAAAAAGAAATTGATTTTTAAATTTATGATCATTAAAAACTAACACCCATGTTTTTTTTTTTTTATATTTTTTTACAACTATGGATAATTTAATTTTTATCCTTGGAAAATTTTTATTCGTATGAAATATTGCAAATCACGTCTAACCATTTAGAAACTAATTAACTATGTAAAAGATAGTTAACAAATAGATAATTGATATAGATAATAGATTGGTTGCATTCAAATATTGAACAATGATGTAATATTTTAGATGGAATCAAACAAGTTTTATTACTTTGATTCAAGCAAAGAATTGCTATATCTAATAGTTTTTATTTCATGGAATGCATGTATTGAGGGAGTGAGTAGTTTTACATACATGGCTTCCATGCGTTGAAAACAAAATGAACAATAAACAAATTTATTTTAAAATAGAATAAGCAATACAAATTAGATTTTCATTGCTTTTATACGTGATGGTATTATAATATATGACAGAGAAAATTTTTTTTCCCAAGTTCATTATTTTTAACAATAAGTTGTAAAATAATTTAACTACGTCCAGTCTTCTCTTACATCCGTTAAGGTGTTGATCTTATCATTTGAATTAGTCAGAAACAATAGAAGGTTGAATAACTTTTTTTTTTGATAAATAATGAATTAATAGTTTTTTATACACATCATAAAAGCGAAACGAAACGCAAATAATTGCAAGAAATGATCGTAAAAGACTAGAGATAAATCGAAAGGATTTTTCAATGCCTAATAAATTTTAAAAATTTCAAATCAGCTACGAATAGCACATTTAATGCGTTTGAAGATTTTTATCACGTGGGAACATAATTGTTTTCGTTTGTCTAATTTTATTAACAATGTACAAATCGAAAACAATAGACATAGTTTCGAATAGACAAAACCACTTTCTACAGCATCCAAATGTGAATCTGCATCTATAGCAATAGGCACCGAAAATAACGAAATCAATGTAAATGCCATTATGAGGTGCCCAATGATATCAATGAAGTCAAACTTGAAATTCTTTTAGTTATTTTGCCATTTGATCCAAGTCATTGTTTAGTTTTTTACTTGATTTGATCCAATTTTTAGTACTGTTTTAGATCTACCATGTGTATTGTATTAACACTGTTTTTATGCTTACTAGCAATTGCTTTTAATTCATTATTTTTCCTACATCAAACTGCAGCGATATCCACCATATGAACTAGCAGCCCAATAACATTTAGCATTTAACATTTTAGAGGTCGGCCTTTTCATTTCCAGGTACCCGCAATGGCTGGGAATCCCAGCCAGAAGTAATTGCGTTAGGCAGATTTATCTTAGCCTCTTCAACAAAGAAGCAATCACTGGGTACCAGTATTTCATGAGGGTCCTTTCGGAATAAGTGTTTTAATTGGATTTGATAGATAATTGATTGTTTATCACAGCAAAGCCACCACTGATCCTTGTGTCTTTAGGTTTGGTTTCTCGCTCTACGGTCATTTTGTGCACCCTTTGGGCTAATTAGACCAGGACCTACAGTTTAACGTGGATTCCAAATCACTCAAACATCCATGCCACCGCCAGGATTCGAACCTGAAGCCTGTGGCATCAAAGACCATAAGCTAGCCAATTAACCATAAGTGGATGCCTTTTAAGGCATCCACTAATCAAACGATTACTATTAATCTCATCATGGACGAATTTTACGTCACAACTGTTTCAAAAAAGTGATCATAGAATAGAATATAACCATCTACGCCGATATTCAACAAATATTTTTATTATTGTTGTTGTTGAGATATTTTTTATAGCTTTATGGCAAAATTTAATTTGTTTTTTCATTTGGAATAATTTCAAATTAAAAATAATTAAACATACATATTTGTACCAATATCTCTAAAGTAGTTAAAAATTATATTGTTGATTGAATGCACTTGAAATGATTTGATACTGATCTAAAGAACTGTATCCAAAATGTATTATAATAGTAAATCACATAGTGAAGATAAGATTGTAGGAAAAAAAAAAAACATCTCAAATTTCTTCTAAATCGAATTGTTGCTTCGAATCGACGTTAATTTTTTACTTAATTTTTTTTTTTTTACCTCCGACTATTCAAGAAAAAAAATATTGCAACACATAAATAAGTATGCTGGTAAATAAACCACAAAAACGATTTATTTTTAAAACTAATTCCCTATAAACAAGATAAACACACATTTTTCTATGACTGCATACAGAATAAATGCAATTTTTTAAAGCTAAAATTAGATCGTTTTTTTCCCTTTAGTTTTAGTCAATTTTAATCCATCATTTATATGATAAAAATCAGGAATTGCATGAGTAATCAACATAATTAAATGAATTTATCTGAAAAAATATTTCAATCCATTTAACTATCATGCGACCAATGATAGTTAAATCTCTAATACGTCGGTCATTATTGATAAATGATTATATAATAGTATAATGATGTACACTTTTCAGTAATACAAAATAAAGTTATATATGAGTTAATTTCAATAAAGCCAACCTGTACATCAAGTATCTCACCTCAACCACACCCAGTTACAATCGGGTTACCCAACCTGCACACTATAATAGCTGTTTATAAAAAAATTTATATTTTTCAGTGCTACATAAAAAAAAGAATACTTTTAATATCAAAAATACTTTAAAATTCTTTTAATAGGTTTTTCGAATAAAGATGCAAAACTTAATTAATAACCATTAGGTGTATGTTTTTTTTTTCTCCTAATATTCATCTGATGAATAACAAAGCAACTTTCTCATAAATTTGTTTATTTCTTACATTCAGTAAAAGGAGAATCTAAAATAATTAATTAGTTAGTTAATAAGCATACAAATTTTTTCAAACAATTAAAAGCAATTACAGATAATTTTTTTTGTAAATAAATGGAACTTGTATGCAAGATTCTGCTAAAAAAGTTTATAAATAAAACTACTGTATCAATTGCTGTTATAAAAGTACAAAAATTTTAAAAATAAAGTTCATCATTTAATTATTTTATATTTGTGAGAAACAATTATTATGATGATAAACAATTAAGAGAACAAAAGAGAAACAATTATGAATAATTCTATACAATTTCTTCACTACTAATTATAAATTAATAGTTTTGCATTTAATATATTTTCACGTATTGTTCTATGGCTATCATAAAAACACATCGAGTTTTAAAGTATCCAAAAAAGAATTTTTTAAATTGTTTGTTAAATATGCATAAAATATTTATTACAGTTATAGACTATTTTTGTCATCAAATAATCATGATCAAAACGGTTACGAAAAACATCATTTAATTCTAAATCCCATCAACCAAAGATCACCAACAGATATCATTAAGACTCTGTTCCCAAAATCCTATCCAGGCAGGTGCACCTTCACCAATTTTTACTTAGTATTCCCAGCCTATAATTAATATAATATTTAAATATAAATTTCACCATTTAATTTTTTTCTTTTTATATTTGTGAGAAAAAAATCGGATGATAAGAAACAATTATGAGAACAAAAGAGAAACAATTATGAATAATTATATACAATTTCTTGCATACAAAAAAAAAAAAATTCTTTAAATACCAACAATACTTTATTAGGGAAAGCCATATTAAAAGAATTTTAAAGATGTAAATATTATACGTTAATACTAATTATACGTTATAAAAAATAACGTATGAAATACCAATTATACGTTATTAGTTTTGCATTTATTGTATTGAATGCAATACACTATGTGTATTGTCTATGTGTACTGAATTGAATGAATATAATAAAAACACAACTAGTTTTAAAAATTAAAAAATTATTAAATTGTTTGTTAAATGCACATGTTTAAAATATTTATCATAGTTACAGACCATTTTTTTTTTTATCAAATAATCACGATCAAAATGGTTACGAAAAATATCATTTAATTTTAAATCCGATCAACCAAAGATTACCAACAAATGTAATTCTATCAAGGCAGGTGCACCTTCAACAGTTTTTACTTAGTATTCCCAGCCTGCATCCATTAGGCATTCTGTTCCACACAGGAGCATTCATTGCACAATCGCAAAATGGAGACACCATTCCTTGGACCTCAAAATGAATTGCAGCGCGCTCATTTCCCAGAGGACCCACTGCCCGCCCAAGCCCTATCTCCGTGATGAGGTCATCACGGGGCTGCCCAACCCTCGGACATCGTTCATCATCAACAACTGAAGATTCGTTTCAATCATCGTCGTGCTCTCATCACAATTTAATCATCGATTTCCCCTTTATTGGAGTGGCAACTGAAGCCAAAAAGAGAAGTTCGCTGTTGATGAAGATGCTCTCGCCGTGTCATTACGACGTTTAATTAATAGTGGGCGTGTAATGATTCCACGGCAGATGGTTGTTTGCATGGGAACTTTTCTTTATTTGGTTTGATGTAAATCGATGAACTGGGTTAATTTGGACAAAAGAAGCCACGACGGCGCAGATAGCAGTAATTAATAATAGCATTGATTAATTTTGATAATCGTTTTCTTTCTTCCGGTTTCAGAGACTTAATGTCTCTCGATTTCGAATGTATTAGCAGAGATACTAACTTCAAACTTTTCAGTATTAACTCAGAAAATGGAACTAACGCGTTTATGCATTTGCAGTCTATTTTCAGTAGTTTTTGATGCTACTCATTAGTGGAGAAGTAATTTATCAGATAATTTGAGACTTAATGCTATCAATACGCGTAGTGAAAATGTTTGTTATTACAAATTAGATTTAATAGGAGGTAAAATTTAAAAATTTTAAAATAAATAATAAATAAAATATAAAAATTTAAATTTTGAAAAATTTGTTAAAAATAAAAATAAATTATAAAATTTAAAATAATAAAAAATATAATTTTTTTTTTAAATAGAGGATAATTATAATTAAATTTCCCTTTCAAAATGCTGTAAAAAAAAAAAGAAGAAGAAACACTCGTTCAAATTTGAACTGAAGATACTGAAGGAGGAAACGGTATGGCACCAAAAAAAAGTAACCCCGATTTTGTCTATCCAATTTGGTATGCCCTTGCCGTGGTGTATGGGCTTTCCACTAGCAGTGTCATAATTGTGGAATGACTTGGAAGTCATTTTTCCGTCAAAAAACCAAAACGATCAAGAACATTGGATATTACAGTTGGCTTAAGGTGTAACTCATGCCAAATACGTTGTAATTTCGATTCAAAATATCACTGGCAGCCGAATTCACTTTCTTTATGCCGCTTACAGCACCATCTATTAATACACTTTGGAACTTTTTTGATGCCGTACCATTTTCCCTTCTTGAAGTATCTTCAGTTCAAATTTGAACTCATTGTGACGAATGGTTCTCTTTTTTTTTTTTTTTTTAAAGCATTTTGAAAGTGGACTCTAATTATAATCACCCTGTAAATAATACTGTACAGCATTTTAGAGCGAAAAAAAATAAAGGAATATTAGTGTAGAAAATTTTTATATACACATATTTTTATTGTTTATTAAATTCTATTTTGTTTAAAGTAACTATCTCATGAATTAAAAAAATTTTTGTTAACAAAGAAAAATAACAGCAATGCACATTTATTTTTACACATTATTGAACAAGATTGAATGTTATTCTTAGTTATTAAAAAATCATAAAATGTTCTATTTTCCTAAAATTGATGAAAATTTCTGATTGCCAAAAGCTGGAAAAATAATAGGCAAAAATGGCTTTCAATAGAAATATTAGTTATTTTTTTTGTTAACTCGAAATTTATTGTTTTTTTTTCCTTAAATAGCATCGAAGATTAGGTTTTGGTTTGCCGCTCTAGTTATTGTGTGCACACTTTTAGGCTAATTAGGCTGGGGCCTACAGTTTAACGGGGATTCCGAACCACTCACAAACATCCATGCTACCGCCAGGATTCGAACCAAAGGCCAGAGAACTAGCCAATTGACCGTCAAGCCGCCAGCCACGAAGAAGACATAATAGTTGGTATTGTTGACTATGTATTGTTGACTATTGCACTAAACTACTACACATGAATTGCCACAAAAATATAATTAAAATATAATTATAAATAAATGAAATTTTGTACATGCCCAATATATCCTCATTTCAGCTTATTTTTTATAAATAAATTAATAATAGCATTTAATGAGCATTCATTATCAGTCGTAATTTTATAATAATAACGACGAAGCTAAAGCTGAATTTGTTTGTATAATATTTAAATAAAGCTCATATTTATTAAAAGATTCTAAGATGTAAATTTAATTTTTCTATCAATTTGGGGGAAAACAAACCACGTTTTAAAATCAAAAATATTTCAAATAAAAATTAAATATAAAGAAAAAAAAAATAATAATAGAAATAGTTTTTTTTTTCAAATAAATGAACCTTAAATAATTTTATTATTCTGGCAGAAAAAACAATCCAATTAAAAGAAGAATTTAATGAATAAACAGAAAAGTTCCTTAGAATTTTCCTTTGTAAAATATGTCATCGAACTTTTCAAGCCATAGTTCTTTTTTTTTTAATCTAGAGTAAAATAAAAGGACAGATCGTATATTAAAATTGTTTGAGATTGTTTTAAATATCGTCTTTCAAGCGATGAAACAGATGAGAAACAAATCAGAAAGCATTCAAATTTCATTTCTGCTCCAAAATTTAATGCCTCCTACAATAATAAATTTTAATAATCCTTTTTAAAAAGCTAGATTAACCATTTATCCATCTTAAAAGAGAAAAAACTTCACAGCTTAAAAACATACAAAAAGCCACCTGCCGAAATACGAGTTGAGTTAAAAATAAAGAGTTGAGCTGTTTTTCGTCTGCATGAATCACATCAAACAAATCAAAAATTTTAATTCATCAGACGATTTTTAAAAGCCAACTTGGAACGACTTATTTTATTATTATTATTATTGTTATGCAAACGAAGTTCGTGAACTCAAAGATAAATGAAAGCTTTTATTCTTTTTTTTTTTTACTTCTAGAAGAAGGGGAGGTAGGGGGTAGGGCAACGCATATTATCTCGAAAGAACGCCTTAACACAAAGCGTTTCCGCCGCCAACGCTTCCAACAATTTTTCTTCACAAAAGATGGCAAGCCCTAAAAACACGGATATGACATTGCAGAAGGAAAAAAAGGAGAAATTAAATGCCTTTTGCGACTTGAACCTGAAACCATTTTCTTTTTATTAATTCTGTTATTTTGTATACCAGTTTAAGATCTTTCTGTTATGTAAGAGGGGAGGGCAATAAAGTCGAGCGAATAACAAAGAGCGATAGGAGGGTGTCGGCCGATACGGTGTAGCTGTAATTAAATCATTAACAGCGACACCTTTTCAATAAGTCTGTTGGATTGTCTGATGTCGAGTTTCAACGTCTGTTGCTTTCTCTAGGTGCATAAGGGGGTCTTCTAGAAATTTAAAAAGGAATTTTCGTTTAACATCACTGCTAAACAAGTAATATAAAAAAATATTCTTAAAGTCAATTCCTACTTTTTTTCACTCTATTGCAGAAAGTCCTATATATATAATTTCATTCATTTTTTAAGTTTATCTGGCGCCATCTATTGATAGATACATGCAAATTAAAAACTAAAAAAAAATTAAAATTAATGAATTAAATTTAATGAATGATTTAATATTTGAAAAACTGTATTAACATTCAGTGTCATCCACTACAAGTTAAAAAAAATGTATTAGAGCTCGAGTGGATGAATAAAAAAGTATTTTATGAACGATTGAAAATTTGAACAAGATATAAATAGGGAGAGTGTGAGCTAATAGAAGGAATTGAAGAAAAATAGAATTTTCATTTATTAAATTTACATTATATTTTAATTTAATAAATAAAATAGGCTCTATTCTTTTTTAAATAATTTTTAAAAGTCAAGTGATTTAATGAATATAACAATTAATGAATTCATGAATTTGATAATAATAATATTCATTATTCCTTAAAGCTTTTTTTTTTTTATTTTATTTTAAATTATATTTTATATTTGTTTAAGTTCACTGCTAAAAACAGAATTTTAATTTATTAAGTTAAAATTATATTTTAATTTGATAATCAAAGTGTTATTTAATAAATAAAATAGGCATTTTAAAATGAATTCATGAATTTAAATAATAAAAATATCATTATTCTTCTGAAATTTATTAAATTATTTTTTTTCTTTAAAATTATTTTTTTTTCAAAATTATTTTTTATTTAACCATAAACAGGAACTTTTAATTAGCGAAGGAAAAAAAAAAAAAAGTACATATCAACAGGATGCAATACATAAACAGATGTTATTTGCTTACTCGATGAAAATATAATTTTGAATCTTCAATTTTTTTTCTTATATTCGAGGTCTCTTTTTTTTATAACAATAATTGGATATTTTTATTTATTAATTTAAATTCCATTTCCCTAAAAGTTTTCCTATATTTTCTAGGTTTCGTTTTGCTATCCCATACTAATTAAAATTTTAAAATCTACGAAAATCATGATGTCAAACACGCGATATTCAAAGGTCACTAAAATGGGAAATATTTAGAGAAAAATTAAATAAAATAATTACTCATTATATTTATTAATATAATCAGTAAATATATTAATTTAATTTATTACATTAATAAAAAAAAAATTCCTTGGAAACTATTTTGAGATTTAAAAATGAGAATCATTTAGGTGATATTTAAAGGTAACTTATGTGACAACTTAAAGGTTACTTTACAAGTATCCGATATGTTAATAAAAATATTTTCCAACACCACAAATGAAAATGTAATTATAAAATATGTGTTTGAAAATTAAAAGTTGGAAAAATATCAAAAGAATGAAATGTCAAAGAGGAAATAAGTTTTATTCTTACTAGATATGGAACCCAATCATGCTTATGTGATTATGCCCTGCCAGTTTAAATAACCAGGAACTCATCTAATCTGGAACGTTATCTCCTGCCCCCAACTAATCCAGTTATCTTATATTCTACTCAAAATACTAGGGTGTGGACGGTTAACGGCGTCATAGTATTATAAATTTTTATTTTTATTAGCAGCTATCATGAAAATAGGTGTATTAATTCATGCCTTAATGAATAGGCATTCAGTGGCAACTTCTATTGGTGTAAATCAACTTGTCCACCTTTTCCGCCATTCGCTACATGCAGGCTATTTTTCGCAAGGCTATTTGCAGGCTATTTTTATAAATCACTCAATATACAACAAAAATACGGAAAAATAAATAAAATAGCTTACGAAACAAATAACAAATTTAAAAATATGATTTTTTTAATAAAATAATGGCTAGAAAAAAAGAAAGCCAAAATTTCATTCACCAACATTGCTCAGAAAATTGCACCTCAATCCTCAGTAACAAATGAAATATGTAAACCTAGAGTTTAAAAAGAAGAAAATGGTTTTTTTTGTATTGCGATTCGATTTATTGAATTATTTACTGATTCGAATAAATATTTTCATTTCTTGTCTCACTATTTAAGAATTCATTCATTCTTATTATTGCACAAAAAAAATAAATTAGCATTTCGGGAATAATTGTATTGGAATTGGATTTGTGGTAATTGGAATTGTGGCAATTGTATTGGAATTGGGGGATAGTGGACATTTTGCAATGGATAATTTTTTTTTAGATGGAAAAGTGGTATTTTTGCTAACTAATGTCAACCCTAACCACACGTTCCTATCATGTATTATTTATCATTGGTTGATGATAAGTCGGAAATATGCAATTTTCAAAATGATTTATTTTTATTTAAGAAATTTTAATATTTTCTCATTATTTCACATACACATGGATTTGTTTGATATTTTCCGTGGTTTTAGTGAAACAAATTCCCATTTTAAAAACAAAAGCGTCAATTTTAGTTTTTCTTTCCCTGTAAACGAATTTGATCATCAAAAAAAAAAAAAAAAAAAAAGGGCACATGTCGAAGTTTATGATACTCAAAGTTTAAGTAAATATTGTTAATCATTTTTTAAGATGTGTTTTCATTCCCCACACATTTGTAAAATTTAAAATGTATATATTAGTACAAACAGTGATTATTTTCTATGGAAAGCAGTCACGACAAAATATCTCAACAGATTTCGTACAAATTCGCAACAATTAAGACAAACTTGTTGATACTATACTACTTATCAAGAGCTGTTGTTGTTTCTGGTCCTCAATATGGTCCACCTATTAGACCTACCTAAAATCTTAAAGACATAAAATTATTTTTTTAAAAAACTGATAAACTGTGGTAAGAATTAATTTCAAAACTAACTAGGAAAAGTAAAAATCAACTGGCAAAATCTCTTAAAGTCTTATAAATAGAACATTACCAAACTTGTAGTAAAACACCAAAAAGTACCCCCCCCAAAAAAAAAAAAAAATCATTTATCGGATACCTGCTTCAATACCATACAAATTTTCAGTAACAAATATGTTTGTTAAGAGACATTATAATTAAAAAAAAAAAAAAAGATATAGACTGAGTAACACACAGCGACAATAATTTCTTTTTATTTTATTGAGATTTTATTTTATATTTATTCGTGGTTAATACGTGCTTTTCTGTATTTTTTTATTTTTAACCTATGTTCTATAAACTTCATAGAATACGTTAGCCCTTTAAGCCCAAGAATTAAGATCGTGCTGGTGCTCCTGCCTCAGGAGGGGGCATAGATTATTTTAATTATTTTTTTAGTATCATTGGAATCAATATGTACCAAAAATTTTAAAAAGTAAAATTTAAGCATAAAAAAAATTTCCAGGTCTTAAAGGGTTAGGGAAACGCAAATAAATGATTTTAAGTATTATTTGAAGTAGAGTAGAATTAACTGGTAGAATCTCTTAAAGTCCTATAAATAGAAAATTACCAAACTTAATTTAAGTATTATCTTATACTTGTTAGACTAGCTTCACAAAAATATTTGATGCCCGTCCCCCTGTAAAAGTTAAAGAACTATTTCTTCCCAGGACCCTACATCACAAAGAACAGAAATATTTTGCTCTCTCTCCCCAAGCGAACCCGTCCCGAGTTCAAAAACGAACAATATCTCGTCGGAGTCCCAACAAAAGAAAACCCTCCGAACTGGAAATAAGAACCAAAAACGCGAGAGAAGTCTTCGTCGTAATTAAAAGGCTTTGCACTTCTTTAATTACAAGGAGGTTGCCTTTTCTTTGACAACACAATCCGCACAATGCAGTAGTTGGTAATCACTCCTGTTTGTGTTCGCCAGGAGAGACATGAAGGATTGGATTTCGACTAGAGAGTCTTAGATGATTGAATCCCACAGAACGAAGTCAGGTTGGCAGAGAACTTTTATCTGATGGATGGTGGCTCGGTTCTTTTCGATTCCACCAGATGAATGGATCCAAATTGATATTAAACGGATGTTCCACTTGTTCATGGTCTGCAGGTTCTATTCTGGTGTTTTCTTTGAAGGGGCGAATTATAAATCATGCATCAATTAAAAAGGCGGCAGATTTTAAAAGAAGTTGTAAAACAATACAAATGGACATGTAAAGAAAAATGCTCGAGTACTTTTTACAGTAATTGAATGGTCCAGGATATAGAAAAGAAGTGTTTGTTAAAGAAAAAAAAGATTCGAATGTTCTGGATGAAAACACAAAGCGATAATCAAGTGGTAAGAATTAATTTCAAAACATGATAGGAAAAGTAGAATCAACTGGTAAAATTTCTTAAAGTCCTATAAATATAACATTACCAAATCTGTAGTAAAAAAAAAAAATCATTCCATCGGACACCTGCTTCAATACCATACAAATTGTCAGTAACAAAGATATTTGTTAAGAAACATTATAATTCAATAAAGGATATAGACAGAGATAAATATAGTGAGACAATTATTTCTTTTCATTATCTGTGCATTTATTGAGATTTTATTTTGTATTTATTTGAGGTTAATATGTGCTTTTCTGTATTTTATTTTTAACCTATGTTTTATAAACTTCGTAGAATACCCTACCTTTTAAGGCCGAGAATGTACGATCGTGCTGGTTTCCCCTCCGCATGCCTCACGATAGATTATTTTAATTATTTTTAGTATCCTTAGAAACAAAGTCTACTAAAAGTTTAAAAAAGTAAAATTTAAGTATAAAAAAAAAAAGAGTTAGGGAACACCAATAAATGATTTTAAGTATTAAATTAACAAATTAATTAAAACTTGTTAGACAAACTTCACAAAAATATTTGATGCCCGTCCCCCTTGCAAAAGTTAAAAACCTTTTTCTTCCCAGTACCCTACATCACATAGAACAGAAATATTTTGCTCTCTCTCCCCCAAGCGAACCCGTCCTGAGTTCGAAAACGAACAATATCTCGTCATGGTCCCAACAAAAGAAAACTCTCCGAACTGGAAATAAGAACCAAAAACGCGAGAGAAGTCTTCGCGTTAATTAAAAGGCAAGACGGCTTTGCACTTCTTTAATTACAAGGAGGTTGTCTTTTCTTTGACAACGCACAATGTCCTGTTGCAATGCAATCACTCCTGTTTGTGTTGGGGCAGAAGAGACACGAAGGATTGGATTTCCTGAAGCAAAAGTCTTAGATGATTGAATCCCACAGAACGAAAAAGTCAGGTTGGCAAAGAACTTTTATCTGATGGATGGTGGCTCAGTTCTTTTCGACTCCACCAGATGAATGGATCCAAATTGATATTAAATGGATGTTCCACTTGTTCATGGTCTACAGGTTCTATTCTATGGCTCGACTGTTCTTTTCTTTGAATGGGGAATTATAAATCATGCATCAATTAAAAAGGCGGCAGATTTTAAAGAAGTTGTAAAACAATACAAATGGACTTCCCAAAGAAAATGCTCACAGTACTTTTTACAGTAATTGAATGGTCCAGGATATAGAAAAGAAGTGTTTGTCTGCTAAAGCAAAAAAAAAAAAAAAAAAAGATTCGTATGTTCTGGATGAAAACGCAAAGCGACGAGCAATCGTGTCGAGGAAATAGTTTCAAAACAAGCTATCTTAAACGTCAGGCCTGTTTTATGTTAAATAGGAGCATTTAAAAACGACTAATTTGATCCCTTTTGATAGTTGTCTGATAATATTGTAAATAAAAAGAATTGAAGGAACACAAAATAAAGAAAATTCCAATTGATTTTTCTATTAAAACTGAAGAAATCATTTCCCCCCCATATCAAAAGCAATCGAACTCTCTGCATCACAAGCATGCTTCGAAGAAATTCCCATTAATTCTTTTTACAAGATGTCCAAACGAAAACTACAGTGAAGGCTCAGAAAAAAACCCACTATTACTACTACTACTAATAATAATAAAAACACTACTACTACTACTACTACTACTACTACTAATAATAATAATAATAATAATAAAAACACTACTACTACTACTAATAATAATAATAATAATAAAAACACTACTACTACTACTAATAATAATAATAATAATAATAAAAACACTACTACTACTACTACTACTACTACTAATAATAATAATAATAAAAACACTACTACTACTACTACTAATAATAATAATAATAATAATAAAAACACTACTACTACTACTAATAATAATAATAATAATAATAAAAACACTACTACTACTACTACTACTACTACTAATAATAATAATAATAATAATAATAATAAAAACACTACTACTACTACTAATAATAATAATAATAATAAAAACACTACTACTACTACTACTACTACTACTAATAATAATAATAATAAAAACACTACTACTACTACTACTACTACTAATAATAATAATAATAATAAAAACACTACTACTACTACTACTACTACTACTACTAATAATAATAATAATAATAATAATAATAAAAACACTACTACTACTACTACTACTACTACTACTACTACTACTACTACTACTACTAATAATAATAATAATAATAATAAAAACACTACTACTACTACTACTACTACTAATAATAATAATAATAATAATAATAATAATAATAAAAACACTACTACTACTACTACTACTAATAATAATAATAATAATAATAATAATAATAAAAACACTACTACTACTACTACTACTACTACTACTAATAATAATAATAATAATAAAAACACTACTACTACTAATAATAATAATAATAATAATAATAAAAACACTACTACTACTACTACTACTACTAATAATAATAATAATAAAAAAACACTACTACTACTACTAATAATAATAATAATAATAATAATAACACTACTACTACTACTACTACTAATAATAATAATAATAATAATAACACTACTACTACTACTACTACTACTACTAATAATAATAATAATAATAATAACCCTACTACTACTACTAATAATAATAATAATAATAATAATAATATTAATAACCCTACTACTACTACTACTAATAATAATAATAATAATAATAATATTAATAACCCTACTACTACTACTACTACTAATAATAATAATAATAAATAACCCTACTACTACTACTACTACTAATAATAATAATAATATTAATAACCCTACTACTACTACTACTACTAATAATAATAATAATAATATTAATAACCCTACTACTACTACTACTACTACTACTACTAATAATAATAATAATATTAATAACCCTACTACTACTACTAATAATAATAATAATAATATTAATAACCCTACTACTACTACTAATAATAATAATAATAATAATAATATTAATAACCCTACTACTACTACTACTACTAATAATAATAATAATAATAATAATAATAACCCTACTACTACTACTAATAATAATAATAATAAAAATAATAATTATTATAATAATAACAACCCTACTACTACTACTAATAATAATAATAAGAAGAAGAAGAAGAATAACACTAATACTAATAATGTTAATATTACTACTAATAATAAGTCAAAGATGTTCACACGTATAGTGAGATCCTCCATGGATCCGATCCGTGAAGTTTGGTACAGTAGGAGTCATTTAATGAGTTATTCGCTGCCTGATGTCGATCACACGGCGAGTTTTCATTTCATGGCTGATCGATAACATCCCCCTCTGTACCACTTCAGGTTAATGTTTTTGCTCGTTACCACCTCCCTTTTATGAAATTTTTATGTTATTCCTGACCAAGGGTGAATGAAGAAGTATGAATGAAGAATTAAGAATTTTTTTAAAAACTATGGCGGAAATTCCATGATACCAACAGTTTAATTAGATTTTATGATACACATAACTTTAATAAGTACAGTTACGCTTAAAAATTGTGAAAATATTGTAATGCAAGCTAAACATTACGTTTGATGTAATAGATACAAAAATACAGTGGCTTTTTACAAACTAAATTATCTTAACTTGATTTTGGTTTCTACTCATTTATAGATTCAGTTATTACAAATAAACAATAAATTTATAGTAAATACTTCCTAAAACAAACATCTCAAAATAAAATTGCTGATTAACTTGCCAATCTGATTTCTTCCGATTTTGAAATATATTTAAATTGAAGATGCTGCATTCAGGCATTATTCCATAAAAATGCCTTTAGTAAGTTGAGAGTTAAACTGGATTTCCGTCCATCCATAAGGAAACAATAAGGTTCTTTAGAGAAATTTAATTTACTAGACTCAAACATATTCTGGATCATTGCAATCTATAACGGATAATCCTTTAAATTGTCTAGATGTAATGACTTTAATTTATTTTGTAGATTTAAAATAGACATTCGGGAAAAAAAAAGTATTATTATTATTATTATTATTATTATTATTTTTTTTTTTTTTTTTTTTTTTTTTTTTTTTTTATTTACAACTCAGACAGTAATATTACCACAGAAAAAAATTAACTAAATTTAAGAACTAAATTAATTTTCTCGGAAAAAAAAAATCTAAATTATTTTTGATCGGAGTCAAATATTTAAAATCTGTATTCAAATATATATATCTCCACCACAAATTGAGGTAAATAAATATTCTTAAAAACAATCATAGAAATTAAGAATAATACATTTTCATGCAAATATACAGACACAGATATAAAGTGCTGTTAAAATTTTACAGAAAACCCCGCTGGATTATAAAATAGCATATGTCACAAGAATTTATCAAAACAATCATATAATATTTATACATAATATTTCTACTTACTTTAAAATTTTGAAGTTCCATATCTAAATTCAAGTTAACAAACATTGTAGCATTTAATTTTCTTTGTTAACATATCGCTGCCGTTCACCCATATACAAATAAAAGCGATGTCAGCGCGTTGAGAGTTATTGAAATGTAATGCTTGGAGAAATAATTCAGTTACGCACTAGAGTTCACCTCATTAAAAAAAACATATAATTAATCTTCTCGTACAGATGGCCGTAAAATATATAACTTTTCAGAAAAAATGTAAATTATTATTTTTTTTATGCTGTATTAGATAAAACAAGCATATTTGAGCACTAAAAATAAATACTAGATATTTTTTTTAATATTTGTCAAATTAACAGAAAAATTATGACAGAAATGCAGACCATTGAAGCAAATTGAATTATAAATAAGAGCTATTAAAGGAAGCTCTAAATTTTATTCTAATTGTGATTGTATTCAAATTTCTGGCCTTATGTTGATTATTTTTCCTACGATTTTATCTACCGATTTTTCCTATCCCTCTGGCTCTCGGTGCCATAAGTTTCAGGTTCGAGTCCAGGTGGGGCCATGGATGCTTGTAGTGGCTCGGAATCCACTTTAAACCGTAGGTCCCGGTCTAATTTGACTGGAGTGACAACCCTACCCGTAAAAAGAAAACATCTTCTGCCCTAAAATCAGCCAGTAGGCAGACCGCCCATAATGGGGCTATTGCGTCAATGAAGAAGAAGAAGAAGAAAGTATTGTGAAAATTTCTCTCTGGCAGTATAACTACTAGTCTTTTCCCGACTCAAAGGAGTTTCATAGATCATGCTGTTAATGTACCACATAAGAAAAAACTCAATGCATGCCAATTCTGGTGAACAGGTCGAATAAGGAACAAGTCCATCCCATTCGATCCAATGTGGACAATAAGTAGAATGAGATTATTCCTGACATTCCTACTGAAGTGAGTTGGAATTCCATCGCACTGGAACCCTATTTCTGTATATTCAGCTGGAGAAACATCGGAAAGAAATTCTGGTAAGATATTTTGTAGAAATGTGTTGTGCATGTGGCCTAAAATTAAGAGTGACATGATGAATTTTTGCTAATGTAGGCCAACTCACGCGCCATCGACATGAATCTCGAATTATTGTTGGTAGTCGTTCTTTTGAACATCTATTGCAAACAGTTTGTCTTTAGAATATATTTTGATTTTACCTGTTTTTTACTTAGTCCATATCTATATCTTACTTACATACTAGTATTTTCGCCCACAAATTCCATTACAATATGTACCATTTCAACCCCTTCTATCTGGCCACTGTTTCAACTCGCTCAATTTTTGTAGTGAAACTTGCGAAACGTTATGGGGTTATCATGGAGAAGAATAACGCACTTCCTATTCACCAATGCTAATTTTAATGATAACAATTTCTATTGCACAATAACAATTGTTGACAGTATTACTGTGCATTAACTGTTTAACCTATTCCTAGGATTTGGATAAATTCTCTTTTGATTCAACATACCGTTGTCTTATTTTGATGTAAGTTGGTTTAGGTGTGTTTAAGCTTTTCATCTGCATCCAATAAACCTAATTAAAGTGGTGAAAAGATAACGTAAACCACGGAAAAAAATCTTTAAAGTCATTTGGATTGGATGGATTTGGAAATTTTTTACTTCAAAATCTAAACTACTTAATTTTCAATTTTATGATTTTTTTGACTGTCTATATTGAAGAATTAAATAAGAAAAATTTCAAAAGAAGTTTAGAAATGATTTTGTTTGTAGCTGAACCGTCATTTTTCGTCGTTCATACACACTTTAGACTAGTTAGACAACCCATAGTTTAACATGGATTCGAAGCTCTATCAAACATCCATAACAAATACAGATAGATTCGATCGTAAGCCTATGATACCAAAGGCCAGAGCGCTAGCCAACTGGCCATTAGTCCGCGTTTAGAAATGAAGTCCATTGGAGTTGTATTCATAAACAATCATTAAGATTTTATTGTCCTATTTATCGATTATCATGTTAGCTACACACACTATACGAGTAAAAGTTATTCAAATTTTTGTTAACTATGCTATCTAAATATTATTCGTGAGAATTCTTTTTCATTTTTATCTGACGTGTTTAGAATTACAGATATATTTGGTTACACATATTTTACTTCAGATTTGTCATTTAATGATATATACATTCCTTACTTAATCAAATATTACTGTAATGCTGACTTTTACTTCTTTCATTACACAATATTATTTGACCACAATAAATATTCATAAACGTATGATATGATCATTCCTGTTTCACGACTACTGATCCTACAGGTATTAACCCTACCTTTATGCAAGATATATTTATGGCTTAGATTTAACAGCTCATCTGAAGATGTCCTTTTGGGCACGGTTGTAAGCAAAGAGAAAAACAGATCAGGTAGCCATCGGCTAAAAACAGGGGTGTGCCCACCAATCCCGACCCCGATCATCAAAACGAGATCCATAATTCAACACCTGTTCCCCCACCCCGTAATAAACGATCCCCATCTCTCTAATAGATAGAGAGTTCATACCATGGAGTCGACCCTTGAGAGCATTAACGTGTTTCACTAAATGCACATTACCTGCAGCAAACAAGTTCTCGGCCATCGTGGAACGATGTTTATTAAAAACACCCATGTGCGTGTGTGTGTGCTACAGGTTTTAATTAATGGTATGCTACAGATTGCTTTCGTATGTGTGTATACACTTGTTGTAGAGACAGAATTTGGAGCACACGAGGTTTGGTTCGTGAGGCTCCATTATTAAAGTTCTTAACAGGGTAACGAATGGTTTGTAATGATGGCGGAAGTTTGAAGGAGTGGGTTTGGGAACGTATAAAGGGAAGGATTTATGTGGAACAAATTGGAGCATGAGAAAGCAACGAATTAAAGCGATGTAATTGATTATGGCTGTGTATAACATTATTGCTATTTGCCTGCTCAAAGTGCACTTTGCTTTCCATTTACAATTGATTCTTTATTTATCTACATATAATAGATCAATTCAAACTTTTGGATGGAAGGCTTCATTGGATGTCTTACAAAACAGACTAACTCACACTGTACCACTATAATTTTTTAAAAGATACATTTATTTAAACCTGCACTGAAAGTAAACCCTCCTCCCGTTTTTTATTCCGAAATACATTACATTTTTATAAAAAATGATTAAGATTGGCGTGGAAATTCGACAAATTTGAATGATGCTATAATGCAGTAATTTCACTGGCTTTCTACTGGCTTAATTTAATTTGTTACAATATATCCAATTTTTTTTTTTGCATGTGTATTTCATAAAATATGTATGAACACTTGTTTCAAAATTGAGCATATTAAGACAATCTAAAAAGAAATTATACTAATAAGCAACTTGTGTCCTTCTTTTTGACAATAGGCACTAGTACACATTTTTGTGATACATTTGTAGGCTTCTATTCCACTTATGTATGCCACGAACAGACCATCGACGGCTAATGAAAAGAGCGCATTGTCTCCTCTTTAGGGGTATGCTGTTGTACGAGATAAAGCGCAAAAAACTCCCCCTAGGCAATTTGACTGTCGATGAAACATTATCCCAAACGCCATTTTGAAAACAACGATATTTTGAAAGCAACGATTACAACAGACAGCACCAGAGAATACGAGCCTGATCTCTTATGCTCACTTAACTACGCACTTTATTACTGGATGTTGACTTGGGCAACTGTCAAGTCTTCGTGTAAAAGCATGGCTTCATAATTCTCATTGATAAATAAATATCCTATTTCGGTGTTCACTTCTAATCTATGATGCGGATTTAATAGACAAAACATTTATTATTATTTCGTATTATTAAAATACAAATTCGTGATGTAGAACCTAACGTATATCTTCAGCATGTTGCCACGAACTAGATTCATGGTGCTAACGGGCAGGATTTGGATATCTCTGTTCTATGAAATGATTCATGCTTAACACAGTAAAAATGAGTGTAATTATTGTTGAATCGTACGTAGTTTTAGGTTTCCAGTAGAGCGGACACCAATGTGGTAGTTGTAGTCATTGTTTTCCGAAAAAAAAGACACGATAACGATTTGGGCAACATATGAAAAGCATTTCTTATTGATAGTCAGATCGCCTGGTGGGAGTTCTTCGGTGGCGACACACATGCAGATTAGTTAATTATAATAGTCTTTCTCTCATTCACCACTGATGAGTCGTTTGCGGCATACATAAGTGGAACACGAGGCTCACCGATGTTCAAGAACAACAACAAAAAAATCTGTTTACAACTAATTCTTTATTTGTGGAATAATGTATTGCATAAGAGGTTCAAAATAAAAACGTAAATAAATATAAGCATTATAGAAACGAATACTATATAAAATGTTTTGAAAAAAAAAAAAAAAAAACGAAAGAAAAAGAGAGAAAGAAAATACCCAAAGCAGCATGAAGATAAAACCTGTTTGCATTGAAATTCAGTATGCATGAAATTTATGAACAGATAACGAATTAATTAAAAATTCAAGACCACAGAATTCATCAATAGCCAGCAATTGTACGTTGAACGTTCAAACCAGTACTTCAATCTCATCTGACGGGGTTGCATGCTTATACTTATATGTAAGGAGTGATACTGCTAGTTATTTCTCAAATCTTGCTCTATATATGTGACATTTTGAGGTGTCGAATGTGGAGATCTCTTATCCCATACAAGTTCAATCAGATGAACAAGGAAGAACTTTGATGGACAAGGAAGCAATTCAGAGATTTCTGAACTTTATGGAGCCTAGTATAGCACCAGGATGAACTATGAAAGGTAATGTAAACTATCCGCATAATATCAACCTATAGTAGTACTGTTATAGTTGAAAGCAGAATGGCACGAGGCTCCCCAATGTTTTCCGAGACAGTAACAGCAAGGGTAATGGTGTGTGTTTTTGTGAAAAAAAGTAACAAAACAATGATGTGATGTCTTGCTTTGACAGGGCCACCTTTGCTCTCCAGAGGCTCCATTTTGCAGATAATTTCTTGCCATATTTGCCAGTACCTTTATACAGGGGCCGATGGTCGAGTGGCTAGCACTCGGTAGCACCGGGTTCGAATCCTGGCGGTGCCATAGATGTTTGTAGTGATTCGCAATCCACACTAAACCGTAGGTCCCGGTCTCATATGACCGTAGAGCGTCACAGAGCCCTCAGCTCATCATCAGACTTCTCTCTCACCCACATCATTCCCAAATTGTAAAAGGGCAACTCAGCTCTAGGCACAGTGATGTGGTGTGGTGTGGTGTAGTAGTAGTAGTACCTTTATGCAGCGGTATTCATAAGGTGAAAGTGGTATACGTAAGTGAAACACAGGCTGAGGCAATGTAACCCCTCTCCACCCCCCCAAAAAAATTAACGGTTAGCAAATTTGTATTATTTTTTTAACTGGATGTTTACATTATATAAAAATTAAATAATACTTAAAATTGTTAAAAAAAATTTTTTTACGAAAATTTAGTGATATTTTGCAAAGGTTTTCTTGAAACCATTAATTTTGTTTTTCATAATAATAACAATAATAAAAAAAACGCTAATGATGTAAAACCTATTTAGTGATTAACTCTTACAAAAGTTCAGTAAAAAGTAAATATAATTATAGTCATTAAAAGTGCAGTGCAACTTAACTAAATATTCATTTTTTTTTCTTTACAGAAATTAATTTATGATTAAAAACAATTGCTATTGTATGCAAATAATAGTAATAATAATAATAATAATACTAATTAAATAATAACCCATATTAATCTAATATTGTTTAAATTAATCAATAAGATAAAAAAAAAACTACTTGTTTCATTAAAAAAAATGATGATATCCAAATGAGCGCTCCTCATTTAAACAAACAATTTTCGATTATTCTTATTTTTTCCATTTAACAATAAATAAATAAATTGAAAAAAAAAAAATAAATATTGGAAAAAAAATAACAACTTTCAGTTCATTCAAATTACAAGTATACTGTGTTTAAAAAAACTGCTGATTGTTTCAAAAAATGACAATTAATTTTAATAAAATAAAGTGATAAGGAAAACTTTAAAAAGTATAAAGTTTATTTGATCAAAAGTTGGATACAATGAACACACTATGCAAGAGAAAAAAACTTGAATCTTTCCTTGTAAAGCAAAAATTTTAAATGGTGCTATAATATTCATAAAATAGTTAACCAGGAAAATGAATTTTATGAATCAACATTGTTGGGACATAGAAATAATTAAAAAATATGCCTAATTTAGTTACGAAAGTGCAATATAAAGAGAACACAAGAAAAATTAATTTAAATAATTTAAGAATAGAGTTACACACAGTTTTATTTCAATGTATTCAAAGACAAATAAATTATAAAAAAAAAAAAAAAATTGGCTTTAATAACAAAAAAAACGAGCCTCTTTTAGTGATTAAAAATCAGCTTGGTTTTTAGAGACTAATTTTTTTTACTGTTTTAAAAATGATAATTTGTTAAAAAATTATTATTCATCCTTTCAAATTTAATGTAAATTTTATATACGAAAGTTTAAAAGTTAATAATTATGGTTAGATTGATCAGTAACTATAGGTTAACATGGAGAGATTGGTAGCCGTAAGGTTAGAAAGTTATGCAGAAGTGCTTTGAGGAGGTTCCTCTTCGGAATTATCCGTTTCATAATCTCTTTGAATCTCGATGCACCCGTAGACTTCCTGCAACATCTCCAGAACACAGTCTTGAATGAAGTTCACATCTTCCGGAGGACAATAGTCGTCACGGCTGGACCTGAAAATGAAAGCTTACATTAAATACAGAAAAGGATCATTAATAGAGAAAAAAAGATATCAGTCGTCTCATGCAAGATTTTTTATTTTTGTGTGTGTATACCAATTAAAGTAAATTTGATTTAAGAATCTAAAATAAAAGTACATTTGATTAATTACATTTTTTTTTTTTATTTGAAATCTACAATAAATCTAGTGTACTACAAAGTTTTATACGTGGTTTATAGGAGTAAGTAACACACAAATATAAAACAAAATTTTAAAAATATTAAAGAAATTGATAAATTTTTAAATAATCATAAAAAAAAAAAAATTAGAAAGAGCCAGAATAAATCTTTTTCTAGCCCTAAAAACATCAAAGTAAGAATTGGCGAATACAAAAAGTTGTAAAAAGCAGGTTTCTTATTAACAAGTTGACAAAAAATTTGGCCATTTCACTTTTGGGAGTGTTAGTTTTTCTTAAAATATTTTCTAGGTTGTTCAAACTGGAGCACATAAAAGGATGAGATTTATAGTACACTCTACCTACATTGCAAAGATCAGCTGAGCAGAGTTTAAAACTGTTTAACCAGGAGTTAAAATTGCAATGCGTAATTGCCATGGCAATCCTAATTGTGAAATTTAAAAAAAATGATGAACGTGATACAGATATAATTCATTCAAGTCCTTTGATACAGCCAATTGATATATATATATATATATATATATATATATGCAAGGAGCATCGCAGTCCTACGTGTAAATATATAATTCAATTTCATAAAACAAGTGATCTTTGCAAACTGGATGCTTGATATTTTGAGATTTTTGTATCAGAAGATATCTAGATACCTTGTGATTTGCATTTTTATGATAAAATCAACGCTAATCTAACGTTATATGTGATGTCTGTAGCAGTACAAAGCAATTCGGAAAATTTTAATTTTTCTCAATTTCAAAATTACAAAATCTTTTTGGAAAATTAACTTTCATTTATAAATATGATAAAGGTAATAACTGTAACATAATTCTTGTCAGTATGCTTTATTTTATGTTTCATATGAAATAAATTTTATTAAATAAAATTAACTAATCTACAAAAAGTTTTGATAATTTAAATCAACTGCAACACAATAATCAGAATATTTTATTAATGACCACGCGTTAAAGTGATAATAAATTATAATAGTAATATCAACGACACGTTTTGCTCAGATAGAAATGAGATCACATTTATTAATGATAAATCTTAATGATAAATTAACAATGAATTATGAATTCTATTAACAATGATTTTCATTTCTTAATACAAAATAATTATATATAGTAAACTGTCGTTAAAAAATAAAGCGTATGATGAAGATGTTATTTTATGCAAGTTTTTGATATTATCAATGACGGGCGAATTTGCTTTGCAAATGACAACACATTTGTTACCATAAATACCCCAAAACATTCAATTCCATGAAATATAAAGGCAGATACCGACAAAAAAAATATTCCAATCACAAAACATCATTAAGAACAACAAGCAAAATTCTGGGCCACGGCTACTAATGGGGGGTCTAATTGGCCAATCCATGTTTGTGAGTCAGCTCACGGGCACTTGCTCCCTAGCGGTCATCGTGGCGAGACCGGCCACCGGTCAATTAACCACAAGGCCTTCGTAATAATGCCATCAGAATTCATTAATAATCCCATCCATCCCCCTCCTCCAGAAAGTATGGGGTGCTTCAATTACTGGCTGGCCCGGAGGTAAGAGATCTCTTTATCTGCAATCGGTCGCTCACATCCGATTAAGATGACCAATTAACTATCGAAGAGGACTCCGAATCGATTGATACAAGGAGGACAGGGAGGTAGGGGTAAGGGGGGATGGTATTCTCAAGTGCAGATTATGAGAGGGTATCTTGGGTGTATTTCCTTCAAGGATCACGAGTTGCCAGGAAAAGGGTTCTAATGATCTGGGGTCTGATGTGATTGGGTTTCGATACTGGATGAGTGTCTCTCTCTCTTTTCGGAATGTTGTTTGATGTAAGGTCTCAAGTAGGTATTCATTGTCCCCATGTTAAATCAAATATTAAGCTGTTTAATTTAGAGTAAAAGGTATTTGTTTGGAGTTAGGAGGAGACTGGTGTGATAGTTGTGAATCTGTTTAGTGTTATGAAAAGCGGAAATTCCTTTTGGGAAGTCTTTGAGAAATGTTTTTTTTTTTGGAATTATTTCTCTTTACTGCTGCTTGTTGTTTTATTGCAAGCTTCCTAGAATGCATTTATAATAATATTTCATTGTGCTTTCCTCGAAAGGATGTAGGATGTGCACACGAAAACATTTGATAGCTTTTTGAGTAAACAGGCAACTATAGTTGATTGATCTATGAACTATAGTTGATAGATATATTTATGAATACAGTTCTAACTTAAAAAATTCCTTTCATTTCCACAATATATATAAGAACTTGTTAAAAAGAGATGCAAGGATTTTATTCTCATTTCTCTATTAACTCATCTGATGACAACTTTGTCGTGCGAACTCTACTATGGAATGTCAACACTGAAAGAGGAAAGGAATATCGTCTGAAAGGAATTTCAATGTTTTGTGCTTCTTCTCTACAGAGAAAACATAAAATAGCCTATAAAATAATAAATAATAAAGTTCAAATGAAAAAAAATTTAAACAATCATCCATAAAAATCAAACATTTAGGGCAATATAAAAACTATAATAATCTGATATTCATCATACTTTGATCCGTGTTTAATATTTCAAAAGTGCAAAAAAAAAAAAATCATTAGAATCTAACAAACTCTATATTATTTTAATTCAAATATTATTTTTATAACAAAAATTACTCTTTAAGTTAAATTTCATTTAACATAATAGGAAATCTAACATACTCTCTATAATATTTTTATTTATTTATTTTATTTTAAATTACATTGATCCATTGTAACATTGGTATGCACTCACAGATACTTAAGTTTTAGTTTAAGATGAGCCATTTAAGTTAGTTATTGAAAAACGTACAGAGCTAAGAGTATCTAGATATCTTGATATTTCCAAAATTTAAATATAATTAAACATGTACACCACTATAAACAAGGAAATAATGAATCTACCCCCTAAAAGCATAGTCTGTATCCCAGATAAATACTTTTAACTAATACCACGAAAAAGTATAAGATATAACAAGCCTGCAAAAATAAAATGTATTTTTATATAATATAGTAATTAATTTAAAGTCTATGTAAAAATAAGTGGAAAAAAAAATAATGCTAAAATATTAGCTTTTATTAAAGCTGTTTAAATTACCCACGCAAATAGTGTCCGAAAATTAGTTTAAGTAAAAAATGGTTTGAAAAACGTAGTAGCAATAGTTAACTATAGTAACAGATGGAATAAGAACTTTCCAGACACACAAGATTTACTTGAAAATAAAAAGAAGAAAAGTAAATATCGCGAGTATCCGGTTGTTATGAACTTGCGTATCTACTTTCAACTTGGTCTAATTCATTTTAACAAAAAAAAAAAAATAATTGTAGAATAGCTTTTTAATTTAAACTGCAAATAAAAATGCTTTTGTTTCTTTGACAGTATATTTTATTTGAAACATATAATGTACAAGTAATAACTTATTATTTTATCAACCATATAACTAATGCCAACATAATTTTCATAATGAAAAAGAACAATAAAAATTAATTTATAACATATTTGTATTTAAATAACAATAAAAGTTATAAAAAATAAATGGTAAATTGGAAATAGGTAGAAAAAATTTAATTGAACTTTTAATAAATATAAATTTAATACTAAATAATCATATTTTAGTTTTTTTTTCAGATAGAGACAATAAATAAATTTTACCATCACTTTGCAATATTAAAAGATGCATGTAGGTTTACCTAATATGTTTTCTTTAAAATGACATTTTAAACTTCTGTATCAAAATAGGTATATACACAAATAAAAAGGTTTTTGAAATACGATACAAATATGAAAGGTTTTTGAAATACGATTCTTAAATAAAATAGTTTTGAAATACGATACAAATAAAAAAGATTTTTGAAATAACGATACAAATAAAAAAGGTTTTTGAAATACGATTCTTAAATAAAATAGTTTTTGAAATACGATACAAATAAAAAAGGCTTTTGAAATACGATTGTTAAATAGCATAGCTTAGATCGTATTTCAAAAGTTTTTGAAAATAGGTGTAAGCTATGCCTATTTAAGTGTCATATAATTTCTGATTTTAAAATAAATTTTTTAAAATTATGATCAATACTCAAATACCATATATTATACATAAACAATATTTTTATTTAATGATAATTGAGTTCGTAAACTAATTATTTAACTCGAAGATATTCATTAAAATTTAATGCAACCAGGAGATTTTTCCAACGGTACTGATCACATCAAAAAATATAAGTTTATATGATACTGATTAATCAAAATCTCACTATCAAATTACAATTCGTATGGTTTCATATTCCTTTTATTTTTCGCTGTTAATTTTTGCTTTTAAAAAATTAACCACTATACTTTTTATGATATAAAAAAATACTACCTTCTTAATTAAAATATAATTATAACTAAACAATTTTTTTTTGAGAGACAGAGATTCAATTTCTTATTTAACAAATTAATTATTCCTGTCTAAAAAAAAAAAATTGAAACTCTCCCGTAATTAATTTTTGTTGATTCATCCATAATTAAACCCACAAAAAAATTTTGTACCTCCGCCATTTTAGAATTTTAATTAGGAGGTGTTTTAATTATGCAAAATACATCTTCATTAAGAGAAATTTTTTTTAAATTTTTCAATAATTTCATTAATAATGTAACAGGTACACCTTCGTCTAAAACATCTATTTCTAATTCAATTTCGAGTCCTAATTTTTATTCAAAACTAATTAAAATTTAGTTAGATGTATCAATTAAAAAGAAATATGTTGGTTAAAAAGTAATTAAAATACTTAAAAAAAAAAAATAATATAAAATAATACTAATAAAAAATAAAATTTGAAACGAACCTCGCAATCGTTATGATAGCCGGCTTTGGAATTTCAAGCAGAAAAGTCTTTACGATCTCCACCAGATGGCGCACCTCCACCCTTGTGGAGACATGGTGAGGAAGATCGCAGTCATCGCAAGTGCATCCGGCGTCGTTCAGAACATCGGATCCGGAGGACGACGGTCGGAAAAGTGTCCAGCAACGGTTGAACTTCACTCAGCCTACAAAATTACAAGTTATTTTAACTTCAAATGAAGATCAAAATTATGACAATTTAAATAAGCACATGAAATTCTCATATCAATCTAAGAATCATGAATTTCGTAGAGAACATTTACAATCGTCCATTATTACTCATTTAAAAAGCTCAAAGAACATTGATAATTTGAATGAATGCATGAAATTCTCATATTATCATTCTAAGATACATCATGAATTCCGTAGAGAACATTTTCTATCGTCCATTATTACTCATTTGAAAAGCTTAAAGAACGTTGATAATTTAAATGAACAGATGAAATTTTCATATCCGTCATTCTAAGATACATCATGAATTTCGTAGAGAACACTTTCAATCGCCCATTATTACTTATTTAAAAAGTTTTAAGAACATTGATAATTTAAATGAATACATGAAATTCTCATATCTATCATTCTAAGATACATCATGAATTTCGTAGAGAAAGTTTTCAATCGTCCATCATTACTCATTTAAAAAGCTTAAAGAACATTGGTAATTTAAAAGAACACATAAAATTCTCATATCCATCATTTTAAGATACATCATTAGTTTCGTAGAGAACACTTTCAATCGTCCATTATTACTTATTTAAAAAGTTTTAAGAGCATTGATAATTTAAATGAGTACATGAAATTCTCATATCTATCATTCTAAGATACATCATGAATTTCGTAGAGAAAGTTTTCAATCGTCCATCATTACTCATTTAAAAGCTTACAGAACATTGTGATGTTTCAAAATTTGAATAAATCCCTTTTGATAAAATAAGTTATTAAAATAATTTATTATATTTTCCTTGCAAAAGATGAATTTATTAAAAAATTATTAAACAGAGTATTAATAAATCTAACCAATATAGTTTACTTTTTAATTTTGGTAATTTCTGCTCAACTAAAAAATTCAACTCACTAAATTATTTTTCACTCACAATGATGATTACTTCATATCTGAGAAGTAAAAAAAAATAATAATAAAAATATGAGTTATATTTTCATTAAAATGTATTTTCTAAAATTATATGCTGAGGAGACAATATATATTGTCTATATCCTTTATTCTTGCTAAGGAGATAATCAACATTATTCTTTACATATTGCTGAGGAGACAGTCATATATATATATATATACACTTTTTTTGCGTTTTATAAATTAAATATATTTAGTTCGATAGAGTAAAAATTGAGTCTGTAATTTAGTTTCAAATCTTAAGTAAATATAAACAAAAAAAATTGTTACGGGCGAAAAAATTCCAGACAAAATTATCAATTATACCGAGTAAGAAGAGGAATATCTCTATTTAAATGGATCTAAAATTTATTTTGAAGATGATGGGTCAAAAACCTTATTTTATGTGCCTTTTAGCTAACGCAATTAATTTTGGCTAAAATTTCACGGCTGCCATTAAAAATATACAATAAAAGTTTATTAAAATAAGAATAAATAAACAATTAATCTCATTGTAACGAAAATGTACTTCCTGTTTTTATGAACATAGCTTTTATTGTATAGAAATTTTCCATTCATTAAACCTATTGTAATTCGAAATAAAAAAGTAAAGTGAATAAATATGAATATATAATAAATACAGCAAAAATATTTTTTTAAAATAGAATGGAATTAAATCTGATATAATAAATGAAAAAAATAATTGAAAGAAAAATTAAGAATGCCAAATATTCTCATTGTTTTGGCGATAGTTTAAAGTTGCTTTTGAATTTTTAAGAAATTTTCAAAATTAAAATTGTTTAAATAGCAATAAAAAGTTCTAATTGTAGTTATCTATTTACTTTTTCATACAAATTTTTCTTAAATTTCCTAAGCGAGACAAAAATATATTAAGAAACGATTTGAGCTTTAATAATAGTAAAAAATAATAATAATAATAATAACTATACAAACCAACAATAAGCAAACCTACTTAAAGACGTAATTCAAGCATTATATATTAAAAAGTTTCCACTTTATTTACAAAAATCACTTCAGAAATTTTAGAAAAAAGAAAGAAAAAAAAAAATCCAGCTATTTGTGATCAAAAGCAGTTATAAAATTTGAGAGTTTATTTTTCGTCCATATTTATGAAATGGCAGCTTAATTTTGTCATTAGAAAAACTAGATTGCAGCTTAAAATAGAATGAAAATAATTATATGAAATTGAATAATTTCTATGAAAATAATTTTGCAGTAGAAGTTAATTTTTAAAATTCTTCTGCTGTTATTTTGGCGTTATTATTTTTAAGGCTTTTAAATAAGAACAAAAATATTATTTTTATAGTGATTCAAGATTATTTTTAAAGTGATTTTTTATATTCAAGATTATTTTTAGAACTTGCGTAACGTCGCTTACTAAAATTAGAAAATCAAATTTCAATAATACTTCAAAATTTGAGTTGCTAAAGTCACGTTAAAAACTATAATTCCTCTAAATACATAAAAAAAATTATTCCAAAATATATTTCACAAAAATAACGAAACTTGAAATAATTGGAATATATAATTTTTAAACGCGAGAAATCATATGAAGCTAATTCTCAGAATTCACTGTAAGCTGAAACGTGAAAAAATACTTTTTATTTATTGTAACTAAAGTCCCAAAAATTGAATTCAAATCACACGAAAGTAAAAAATTATTTTAGAGCAAACCATATAACCACTTTAATTGTACCGATATTTAAATCTAAATTTATATTGAATTTATTTAAACAAAATCTATCGAAGCAACTAGTTGTTTACTACAGATAAAAAATAAATTCACGATTCAAAGTTTTGCAGTTTCTTTATGTAGTAACCACACTCTATATAAATTACAGCCTACAAGGTGGAAGTCATACGATCGTTTAACATCACCCACCATGTATGCACTGTTTTTGAATCTTTTAATCTTTGAGGTTCGTTGTAAACAGCATGACATTTACAAGGTTCTGAACTCCAGTCTTTATTCATTTCCACTGATCTTATTTTGAAAACACCATGGCAATATTACATAAGATTCTTAGCTAGCAAGAATCTGAGCTCTTCCTCACTGCTCATGTACATGACATGAAAAATTAGAGTCAATATAAATCCAGAAAAGGTGGTTCAGATGATTGAGAAAATAATCTGGAAATACATCTTTGTGTTCCCATGTAAAACGTCTGACAGATATCTCTCCACTATTAAATTTTCAATGTAAATAAATAATATGCATAATATTATAATATTTGACTATAAAATGTCATTAATTAGTCAATTTTTCCATGATAAACCTTTCCAAACTTACAAAGCTCCATAAATTTTTATAAGAAATATGACGCACATGAATATTTATCCTAATTAGAATTTAAAGGCTTCAATCTAATAGCCGATCTGGAGAGTATGGATACACTGAATGCAACTTCTCTGCGCTTCCTTTCAAATTGCTGTGATACGATGTAAGTTGGTTCAGCAGGTTCCTTGTATAAACGAATAACGCTGAATCTGCTAATCTGCCACTCTAGTAGCGGATGACCTTAGGTCAAGTGCCAGGCATTTGAAAACAACAGTAAGCTAAAAACAACATCAGATTGGTAATTCCTCTTAGGTTAGAACGCCTAAATTATTCTGTATTGTTATAACATTTGATTGTGAATTGATATTAAGATTGGTCAGATATTAGAGCTCCAACGACGTCTGTACAGAAAAAGAGAAGCGAATTTGTCCCAGTCTCATCATCATTAGTATCACTTAAAATAAAAGAACGATGTGATCCCTAACGTCATGTTCAATGTCCTTCTGAATGCTGGATATTCTCTCGGTTTTGGAGGGCAATACTCCTCCTTTAAAGTAAAATGTATCAGATATCCTATGAATGATGCTAGCGCTCTGACCAATAGTATAACAGGCTTCTGGTTCGTGGCCTGGATGTTTATTAGTGGTTTTTAAACTGTAGTTCCCGGTCTAATTAGCCTAAAATGCACAAAATGACCTTAGAGAGACAAATCAAACCCAACCTTTAAAGTAAGTAAAATGTATCAAATATCCCATGAGTAACGGAAAATCTGCGATAGAATAACGAATGAAAAATTCTGGTGCTGGGTATTAGGACAATACTTAGGAGTGCGATACTCTTCCTTTAAAGTAAAATGCATCACATATTCCATGAATAATACAAAATATGTGGTGAAGTAACGAATGAAAAATTCTATTTCTAGGTATTAGTACAATTATTAAGATGGCGATAGTCCTCCTTTAAAGTAAAAATATATCAGATACCCCACGAATAATGCAAAATATGAGGTAGATTAACAAATGAAAAATTCTGGTGCGGGGTACTAGGACAATTATTAAGATGGCGATAGTCCTCCTTTAAAGTAAAATGTATCATATATTCTATTAAGTGTAAAATCTGAGGTAGAGTAAAGAAAGGAAAAAATTCTGGTGTGGGGTATAGAACAATTATTTGGGGGGGGCTTGGAATCTTGAAGCAGGGGTCGGTAACCTTGAGTCGGAAGAGCCAAAAATGGCAATTTACGAAATTTCAAAGTGAAGAGCCACAAAATTTTTCTTTTGCCAACAATAACAGGTCGACTGAAAGGTTCGTAGGCTGGACACATAGATGGCGTTACTAGTATTAAATCCATATGATTTTTAGTTAGCCCTAACCTTCAAAAAAGACACGTGTATAAATTTGACAGCTGTTGCACTATTAGTTCATCACGTGCAGTCCACTTGGCTGACTGTCGATTGGACTCCGGTGTGAAATGATAGAGCCATGTTTCATCCATTGTCACATATCGAAGCAAAAATTCGGGTTTATTAAGATTGAACAGCTCCAAACACTGCTTAGAAACATCAATTCGTTGTTGTTTGTTCGTTGTTGTTCGATTGTGAGCTCTGCGCGGCACCCACTTTGAACAGAGCTTTCGCATATCGAAATATTCATTCACGATTGGTCCAACACGTTTCCTTTGATGTCTTTAGGGTCTCAGCTATATCAATCAACTTCACTTTTACGGTTATCAGAAATTATTTTGTGGACTTTTTGATGTTTTCGTCGGTAACAGCCTCTTTGGGGGCGTCCACTGCGTGCACGTCCTCGGTGCTCATTTCGCCTCGTTTAAATTTAGAAACCACTTCTCTACGGTTGATTTTCCTGGTGCAAAGTCCGATTAATGTTTATCAAGCCAAGCCTTGGCTTCAATAGTATTTTTTTTCGCCAAAAAGCAATGCTTTATTAACACACGAAATTCCTCTTTAACCATTTTTTTCAAACTAACAAAAGTTGTTCACTAAAAATGCTATAACTCACATACTAATAGTGCAACAGCTGTCAAATTTTTATACGTGCCTTTTGAAGGCTAGGGCTAACTAAAAATCGTATTTATTTAATGCTAGTAGCGCTATCTATGTGTCAGCCCAACTGTTATATTCATCAAATAGCAACACTAATTGTACTATTCTAGTCATACCTTTGTTAAATAATAAAGATCTTACAAAACTATGGCTATAGTAGTACAAGTGAATCCAAAAGTAAAGTAGTACATTTATTTCAGAAATTTACTAGAAACATTTAAAGAAAGAATTAACATATTTATTAACATATTATATTAACATACGCTTAATATCTAGAAAACAGAATTCTATTGCAATTTCTCTTCTTTGATTTTAATAATATCTAAATTCCTTTAAAATGAATTCCGTTCCTGAAGTATCATAAATTTATAAACAATCCTTTTAAAATTAATAATTAAAATACTTCTTAAGAAACACATTTATTAATAATTAAAAGTTTTATGTTGACAAAAATATCATTTTAACCTTATTGTGTAATAGTATTTAATAATTTTCCTCATTGGTGTTATCGCAAAATATTTATTTCTAATTAAATTCACAATTTTAGGGGATTACTGTTTAAATACTGAAATTTAATTCATTTTTATGTATATTTAGAAAAATATAATTTATAAACTTACTAGCATAATAATAATTATAAATAAATAATTATAATTTATAATATAATAACTAATAAATCAATTAGCAATACTCCCCAACTGAGTAAAGAATATAAACGAAAACGTAAAATAAATGCAGATTTTAAGTGTCACATCTTATTACAACAGAAAAAGTTTCAATTTAAATCTTAAATGAATCTGAATTGCGAATATAGATTTTCAATCATTGTAGTTTCAAAAACAAAATCAAGTAGCTCACAAAAGAATAAAAAGAGGAACTTTTGAATTCCACTTTTCACTGCTTTCTAAAACACAGGAAATTCCTTTTATCCATTTTTTCACTAACAAAAAAAGTTGCTTCACTAAAAATGCTATAACTCACATACTAAAAGTGCAACAGCTGTCAAATTTATACACGTGTCTTTTGACGGTTAGGGCTAACTAAAAATCATATGGATTTAATACTACTACTGCCCCTATGTGTCATCCTACGAACTTTTCAGCCCACCTGTTAGCTGCATATAGTCTCCACACATGAATACACATTTATGCAAACACTAATACCTACGTGCATATAAGCTTAAATATAAAGGCTATATGAATGTTTACGTACAATGAAATTTATACATGTATACATAATATCCATTGTACCATAAATTTTACAAATAGCCCATACATGAATTTCCTTGTGTTCAATCAATCCTCAAAAATTAGGACACTCTTAATAACTTTAGTTGTTTCCATTAGATCTTTTCAAAATTGCATAGTACAGCTAAAGTAATTAACACTCTTCCAAAGGTTATTTAAAAGTAGTTGATTAACAAAATTAATTAAAATTGGTAAATGAATTGTTAACTGAAAATTTTAAATTACAGAATCCTATGCACTGCAATTTTTATAATAATATTCTGAGGAACTTCAGAGATATAAGAAAAGGCCAGCATCTAAAGTCACAATCGTTTAAATGGATATTAAAATAAAAACGAATACTATAGACATGATTTTATTTAAAAAAACTGAATAATAGTAAAGAAAATTTAAATTGTTCATTTAAACAAATTGCATCTTATTTTCTTAAAAAATATGTTTCATCCTAATTATAATGTATGTAATTATTCATTAATTCGATGTTTGTTTAATACTCATATCCTTTTCTCTGATTGAATAGGTTTAGTTATTTTTGTCTACTATTTAGGATGGACAACAAATATATTTTCTTTCCTGTTTGCATGGTGGTATAAAATAAACCAATGGCGTTAAATTTGATATTCTAAAAAGTGACTTTTCGATAATTTTTAAATTTTCATTTTTCAACTTTCATTCGAAGATTTTTTAACAGAATTTCGCTTCCGAATAAAATCGAAACAGAAACATAACTCACCCTATTTATGCAAATCATATTAATAAATAAAATTTTTATAAATTAGAATGTTGTTTTGTGATTCATATAGTGTATTCATGCAGAAGGATTCTAAAAATTCATTTGGAGCCTGTTTGATTTCCCAACTGTGAATCTGGTTTCGAAGTCATTCAAAACCCATTCAATTCATTCGAAGTCATTCAAAAATGGCCAAGTTATGTACGTGATAAGAAAATGTTCCCTCGATTTTGATGGAAAGTTCTGTCGGATGCAAATCTGGATGTATCAAGCTTAGAGATGTTCTTTCAAAACATGGGTGACACAATATAGGCGCAATAAATAGTAAACTTCACGTAGTGCACTCATAATAAAATTGAATCTATTTCAGATCTGGCATTCTATTAGCAAATAAACATGAATAAAAGTGCTTACAATTCGAAACCAGAACTATTTTTTAAAAAACCTTTTACTTTTGAATGAATTTGAAACGTAATTATTATATTTAAAATCTGCAACAACCAAGCACATGAAGAAAAAATGAAATATCTGTTTGTATTTAAAATGCTAATGAATGTTTATATATATTGCGATCTAGTTATCCTTCATTTAATGTAAATTATTTAATTCTACTATGGTTTTTAAATACATAATTTGCACAGAAGAATACAGAAATATTTTCAGTCCACTATAATAAATTCTCATGAAATTTACTGAAAGAATAAATAAATGTCAAGCATATTCCACCAAAGGGCGAAAACATTGCCTTATTCGCAAGTGCAGTTATCCCGAAGGACTTTCGCGATAATTGCGCCTCATTTTGTATGTCACGTCGAAGAAATCCCAGAAATATTTTCATCAAAGATGACAGCCTATTGATGCAAGCAGATATTCACATATTCGCCATTGCGTTTCTTTAGCTCCGAGCGTTTTGATATATATATATATATATAGGGAATATATAATGTATAATAAATTTTTTTATTCTAATAGGTTTATATTTTTGCACTGCTCTTTAGATACGTAATGCTGGTCAAATTTGTCAAAATTAAAGATTGCATATTGAAGTATTTTTTTAAATTTATTCTTTATATTCATTGGCGCAACAGACCTATGCTGGGCCAAGGCTGTCTGCCTACTAGCCATCTACCTATTACTATCTAAATTTCAAGATAAAAGGTGATTTCTTTTTACGTTGTAGAGTTATCAGAACTACGTCCAACGCCCTACTGTCATATTATACCGGGGCGCACGATTTAAAAAGGGATTCCGAACCACTACAAACATACATGGTATCTCCGGAACTCGAACCCAAACTTGTGGCACTGAGCGCCACAGTGTTATTCACCCTGCCATTAGCCCAATTTTTTAAATTTATTGCATTATAGTTTTGAAATATTCTTTAATGTATATTTTAGAGAAAAATGTCTTATGATGTTGTACCTAGAAACACATCTGTCAGTAAGAAGGTAGTGAGTTGAAGTATATATATATATATATATATATACATATCAATCAAAAAACGTATCATTATGAATTACAATTAAAGATGTACTATATCTACATGATAAAACAATATAATTAATTTACTTGTACTTTTCTACAGTAATTGAAGTGGTTAACGGCCATTTTATTATTTTCAAATATAATCCCAAAAAATAAAATAGAAAAGTAATGTATGTAGAAGATTTATAATACTAGAAAGTCAAAGCCATAAGATTTTTAGTATCCAATAATTAAAAGTTTTTGTTTCGTGATGGTATTCAATAATAGCTTATACTTTTAAAGCTTTTTTCCAGAATTTTAATATAAAAAAACTCTTTCGACTGGTGGAAAATATTTAAGCAAATATTTAGAATGCGAGATTTTGGCTGTTATAAAACAGTACACATTTGGTATAATGCTTTGAAAGTTAGCAGAATTTGCACAGTGGGGAAGAATCGCAGAAATTTGGCGAAAAAGTTGAGAAAAAAAATATGCAGCGATTTTCTTTTATTTAACGATAGAGGTTAAACTTATTGAAGTGGAAAATTTCTTTGATGCATATGCTTGAATATTGGTTTATTTATGAGACAGCGCGAATATTCGCCAGAAGACGTCAGGAAATCGATGATCAATGCAGATTTTCAGGACTAAAGAATTTTTTAGAAGTTGTTTTTATTTTTCGTGCATTCGAATCCTTTAGGTCAGTATTTTGAAGTTTTTTAACCATATTTATTTTAATCTATTAAGTGGTGATAAATAATTAGTGATTTAAAATGGTCAGATATTTTCAAAAATTTCAAATGTGTTTTTAAGAAAGAGATATAAAAAGTTAGTTTCTCTATCTAAAGTTTTGCATGTATATTTTACCATGTTATATAATTTTTATTTAACAATGTTGAGAAATGAAGTATTGCTCATATTTGCTCTTTTTTCAGATATTGGCAATTTTTACACGGTATCAATTTCGTTTTACTATATAAAATAATACTATATAATGTAGTAAAAACTTGGTATTTCTGTTAAATTTGATACGACGATGTTATCTTTGAATTTGAAAACTTTTTCTCGTCGTCAAATAGTCAAGGTAGCTAAACACTAATAAAGAAATGATTTTTAAGAGATCCTATTTTAAAAAGACCAAATTTATATTTAATAATTTAAGTGATATTAGTAAAAAACTAGTTTTTCATGCAAAATTTTAAAAAAATGAAACTATTGCAAATAATAAAGATAAACAATAAGAATTAGTATTGGTTAAATGTAACAACTTTCTTGGTTACGAACAAACTTTTCCCCTTGTTAAATCTCGTTCAATGACCTTCTTTGATGATAGCTCGGATCATACCTAAACGGTTTAAACATAATAAATTTTATAGAAGCAGTTACAAATTTTATATCAAAAGAGATGACTAAAAAAAAAATGACCCGAAAAGAATAATTTATAATTTTGTATACATAAAATAAAAGAAATCTAATAACTTAATATTTAATTTTTATGGCAAGAAAAATCTTATATAAAATGTGATGTAAATTAATATTTTCATTAATTAATATGTTTCAATTAATTATTCATTCATTAATTACATTCTAAACTTTTATTAATAGCTGATAAAAAATCGTATTTAGGTATTAAAATAATTAAATTATTCAACTTGATTGGAGGTTAAACTTATTTGATAATTTATAATTTGATATCAACTTAGTATTAAAATATTGCTCGGTTAAGATGGTAAATTACTGAAAGAAATATATAAAATACCATACATTATATCATATACTCTTTTGTTCAGCTTTATATTAAAATCTTATATGAAAAATTAGTTAAAGTGACAAATATTATTTACATCACAGCTGTATGTCTAACTGTATGTCAAAGTAAATGACGAAACATCTACTTCAAAGCTGGATTTAAATTAGATCTATCTGAATTTATTTTAACCTAGTTTATAAAGTCACTCTTTATACAGGCTATTTGAATCAAAATCTCTTCTCCGCTATTCATTCCTTTGGAAAACGTCAAAACCTATTTCCACCAAATGTTGACGCCGAGCAAATTTCATTATTCATTGAAGTGGAGTAGTTTGGAAGAATAAACTTCAAAAGTTAATTTCTCCTGAGAGTCTAATTGATTTCCTTAATGTGGCAGGTGAAATGATATATCGCTCATTTGAAGCGAGTGAAATGGACTGTATAATTTGAGGATGGTATTTCTTTACTGATATTTGTCGACCCAATGGATTCTTATTTGTATTGTTTACTGCTGATTTATTTTTTGGTGCACTTAGTTTAATTATGGTACTCACAATTGATTATTTACTTAAAAATACTTTCAAAATTTTAATCAAAATGAAAGTGAAAAATAAGAATAATGAACATTTCAAATTTAGCACTAAAGAAAATTAAAAAAGGAACAAATGATTGGTATTTGAAATTTTCAATTATACAAAAATTATACAAAAACAATTCAATTTCAATGTTTCAATTATACAAAAACAGAAATTTGAACTAGATGTATAATCATGTGAAATAAGAACTAGATGTCTTGAGATAATTTGTGAATAAGAATATATACCATAATTTTGATTTGAAGTCCGCCCTTATTTCTACTTATAAATATTCATTAATATTTGTTATATATAATTCAAACTTTACTTCAAGATAATAATTCTTATAGTATGATAAAAAAAAAAGAAAAAAATATCATAATCTTTTTATTACATGATTTACATCTAATGAGATCAATTAAGCTGATGCGTTACAAAGCTTTTGATGTATGTTTTTTTTGTTATAATTTGAGAAAACGATTTAAAAAAGAAAAGCACATTTATTTTTAATATTGTGTGCTTTATAAAATATATTATTTTTCAAATTTAAAAAGAATTAAAAATTATTTTTAATTTAAAATAAATATCATCAAGGTTTTTGCATGTGATTTTATCTCGTATTAAATCTGCCTGTTTACATTATTTTCGATAACAAGTAAGAAATACTTTTTCAAATAAAGCTAAATCTCCTCTGTTTAGAATACTGAATCCTTATATTTATCTAGCGTTATACTTATCTATACTTTTCTAGCGTTATTTATTTAATATTTCCATGGCATAGATCAGGCAAATGTACATAGTTCAAAATTCTCAAATTAAATTATTATATTGAATTTAGATGATACTATTAATAATTTATTAAATATAAAACATTATAACAATCAACCGTAGTGAATTATCCAAAGCTAATGTCCAAATAATTGGATAGTTTCTATAAATCGAAATTTTGGTTGATGAATTTAAGTTTTGGCTTAAAAATATTAATACATCAGTATGTAACAATATACATACATTATATAATACTGATCAGAATGTTATAAAATAATCTCAAACATACCTATTTCAGTAGATGGTATGTAACCCCATTCTTGTGCATTAATGACTATGTTTGACGAATGAAGGTTAGTTCTCTCTCTCTCTCTTGCTCTCTTGCTCTCTCTTTGTCTCTGTCTCCTGTTATATCTGTGCCATATTATATTAGCATGAAATGAAATGATTTGTAACGATATAGTTAATATTATACAATGATATAAATAATATTTGCAATGTAATAGTTGTAGCACAAAAAGAAAATATGCTTTAGTATATTCCTCTTCTTTTGTGATTAATGCTTTTTTTTTTTGCTGACTTTATTATGTTTGTTTTTTATATTGTGTCACAATTTACATTTTCGTTTTTATTCGCTTAAAGCCAAAATGCATTTTTTCATAGTTTCGCCAAATTTTTTTTTTTTAGCACTTCAAGCAAATATTTTTACATGCTTTCTATTAGCAGAAAAAAATGGGTTATATATATTTCTTTCATTTTCTTTTACTTTCTTTTTTTATGCTTTATCTGATTAAAACGGTTCTTTTTTTTTTTCTTTATGGAATCAAACTTTCATTGCGATTGTGTTCTTAGTTAAGAGTTCTTCTTTAAGTTTTCAGTAGATACTCTGGGGAATAAACAAGCAATTGCAGGGTTTTTTATTTGGTTTAGTTATCTGTATGTGTAACTGGTAAACCTTTTCGGTGGATAAAACTACAATTTTTATTTTTTTATTAGTATAAGAAGATTACTCATTGTAAAAATTTAAAACGCTGCAAAATTATACAAATTTACAAACCGGCAAGTTGTGCAAATCCTTCTCCCCTCAAATGCATAGCCAAAGATAGTTTGTTCTAAATTAAAGTAACAACAAGGAACAATATGATTCAAATGGGTTATTTAAAAGATATTATGTAATCTAATTAAAAATGGTGGCTAACTTGTAAATTTTCCCAAGACAATATTTTTGCCTTTTCGTAGTTAAAAGAGACTTTATAACCATTAAGAAAATGTCTCCTGATCTTAGGTTATATATATATATAACATAAGATCAGATAAACCTATATATATATATATATATATATATATATATATATGCTTATTTATCATAGATGTAGTAAATTTATTTGCAAAAAAATTATAGCATTTGTTATACAGGTTATAAATGTTTTTTTTTCCAAAAAATAAAACCCATAAATCAGAATAACGAAAAAAATATTTTGCTACTGCCTATGAAACAGAATTATTTTTTATTTCTCATATAAAAATTATTATCATATAAATTATTAATTTATACAAGAAAATTATTTAACATTACAGTTGAATATATAGCATAAAATATTTTTAACAGAACTATTATTATTTTGAAAAAAAATCAATTATTTCGAAAAAAATTTGGTTTGAATACATGTACAGATAGGAATAATCAACAACTGAGAGAATTAATTCAAAATTTCATTTGATTTTTTTTTTTTCTCATTTTGAAATCATAAAATTATTCCATCTAATGTAGTATGGTTTATTAGATAGAATATTTCCAAATTTTGAAAAATTAAAAAAGATTAAACCTAAATACGATTTATAAAATTTGTTTTTAGTCTGACTACTTTAGGTATACTTTTGATTGCAATTAAGAATTAATTTTTTTTTCACCAGTTAATATGTTTAGAGAATGTTCATTTATTTTTATCTAGTATTTACATAATATAACCATTAGTAAATTAAACTAGCATGAATCGGTCAAATTTCCAAATATATTATTAATTTGCCTTTAAGAAATGGTTATATAATAATAATAAAATTAAATAGTTAGTTTAAATGATTCATTTTTTTTTGCTACCAGGAAACACTACAAAAAGCATAGTAATAAGCAAATAAAGATCAATGACGTCATTATTTTCTTGTTAAATGGCTCAAACGATCTTTAGAAAATGAATGCAAATACAAGACAATCGGCTACAAATCTGAAGCAGAACTAATCAAAGTTATGATATCCATGTAAATTCCATTCAATAAATTGAATTGAATTGAAATTTTAAAAAAATATTCGACTCATTAAACCCGAAAGACGGGAAAAAAATTCTTTATTAGTGTAAAGAATCGAAAACTTGAATTTCCTCTGACAGATACGTGAAATAAATGGTGTATCTCACGAAATCAATTAGGTGCTAGGGTGCATAATGATTTGGAAACAAATCTAAAAGGATTTTAAAACAGAGTTTATTCTAATCATTGAATGGTACACAGCTGCGTTTTATGGTGTGGAAAAAAAGACAAATAGTTAAATGGAAACTTTCCGTAAGGAAGTTAGAAATTATTGATGTACTTATGAATCTGTAAATGTATATTTTTATTTTTAAACGAAAATTTAAAATAATTATACCACAGAAAAAATCCATCTGTAGAAAGATTTGAATTTATATTAGCATAATAATCCTGAGTTTACTTTCTTTAATATTCGATTATAGTTACTTTAAGATTGTAAAGAAGTCATTAAATTGTTTTTTCAGACATCATATTTAAAACCATTAGATTATATGATTGGAAGTAATAAAATATATACATGATATATTTGTATTAATTTAAAATTTTATTATATTTTAAAATTTGAAAATCAAAACCAGCTACAGTTTCGATAAGTTGTTTTTTTATAAAAGAAAAAGAAATGCATAAAAATCAACAACATAAAAATAAAAACAAAATGACATAAAAAGCTTACAAAGAGACTCAAAATCCTTACGAAGCAATAATAAATTGATGTGTGACGCGTTATAAAAACTTATGTACTTGAGGTAATGCATGAATCTAACATTTACAAACTTAAAAATAATTGAAACTTAACTTTCAAATAAAATCTTTTCTATTTTTAGATTATTATTTTACTTTTATTAGATTTTCTGAAAGATGTTTTTATTTTATTTTATGAAGGAATAGTAGTTAGTTACATAGTCTAATATTTCACTGTATTATGAAAGCTCTTGATCTTAGGGCTTGAATCTTGAAGAGAATTAAGAGCATCTTGGGTTTCTTAAGTACATTAAAAATTGTATTTCAAAGATGATGAATGTTTTGAAAATGATAAAAAAAAAACTGACAGTGATACAATAAATTAATTATTTTTATTTTGAAAACTGGGTCATAATTCCAATATTCTTTCAAAAATTAATATTAAATATAGAGGAGCTCAGAAAATTCAACAATTGTCATTTTTCTCTAAAAACTAAAAAAATATATTTGCCTATTTTTCATTAAATAACTGGAGAAATTTTTTCCTTCAAATTCCTTTTTATCAGTTCAAACATTTTTAGGTAATTTTTCCAGTCTCATAATAATCTTATTAGCATAATAAGTTTTAGTATCTTTTTTTTATATTAACCAAGAAATGTACTAATGAGTATAAGTGCTTTATCCGGCTTTTTTACAAAAAAAAATACCAGCGATAATCTTAAGAACTATTTCATTTTTGACAACTTCAAAAAATTTAGTGAGTTTTTTTTATTCCCTTGAACAAAAGTAAGATTGACTTTACAAAGAAGCCACCGCATATAATTAAGTTCCCTAATAACATAAAAAAAAGTTTCATTTTCAAGGTAAAAAATGGAACAAAGATAACCACTTAGAAAATTTGACTTAGGCTTGTATTTGCTAAAAGCTAACTTTTGTTAAAACGTTAAATAGTTTAGCTTATTAGGGAATTTTTAAGTGGATATGTTTTTTAAACAATTTTTTTTTTTCTATTCAAATGCATTGTTTTCTAGAAACGCTTTGTTTGTCAACTGTTTTCTAGTTTTTTTTTTTTTTTCCTTTTTTTGGGGGCAAATTTGGGTTAAGTTTAATGATTTTAATGACATTAAACTTTCCTTTTAAATGATGGTTTAAAGTCTGATTTAATAAAAGTAGTTAAAATATTGAAAATATATATTCAGTTTTAATTGTTTTTTACAAATTAAGAACTGAAGAACTAAAATTGAGGAACATTTTTAGAATATTTTGGCACATTCCAACTATCCAAAAATTTTGATTTAATTCCCGTTTTCTATTTTAAATGCACCCCGTTAATCGAACGCCGAATTTAATATTTGATGACATTTTTGCTGTTAGAAATTCTCAAAGTGTTTAATGGTGATCCTGATATTTGGGTAGGTGTAACGTCTCGAACTATACTAGATATATAATGGCTTCAAGAAGAGGCCATTTTCAGGTTCATGGAAACACTTTACATTTATTTACAACATTATATATATATATATATATATATATGACCCGGTGACCCAGACATGATAGGTCTAAATGATTCGTGTGAATATTTCTGATACGAATTTACAAGTAAAAACATTTATTTAAATTATAGTTACTTAATTTTGATGAGAAGACTAGAAAATTAAGCCTTGACATTCAAAATCGGACCCATTTTTCTTTGTTCTAATTTATTAAGTTGTTTAATATTTAAAATGGAAAGAAAAGAATAAAAAGTATTAAGAAAAAAAGGAAAGTTTAAGAATTTTTTCAGTAAGCACATAATTAAAATAGAAAATGCGTCGGGTATCGAAATTTCGAAGGAAACACGAAAGAAATGAATGAATAATGAGCTTTTGAGCTTAAACTCTCAGATTATGGAATAATGAATTGGTTTAACTAATGCAGACGATGAAGTTTAATTAAAAATTGAAAGAAGTAATGTGCAGACTGAAAAAATGATATAAAACAATCATGGATGTTGTGAGTTGGGTATGAAATAACCACATAATGAGCCTGAATGGTTGTGGAGTGGCTAGCGCTCTGGCGCTCGGTACCATGGGTTTCGGGCTGGAGTCCCGGCGGTGTCGTGGATGTTTGTAGTTCGTGATCACTTCAAGGCCTAGTTCCCAGTCACCTATGACTGTAAGAGCGTCACGGAGCAGAAGTCAGACTTCTACCTACAGGTGCTGCATCACAACCAAGCTGCCCCCTTTTTCCTCCATCCATGAGTAGATCACTCATGGGATCATCCATGAGTGATATCCGTCCCGCACTGCAGGACATTGAGTATTAGTCACAACAATAACTACATAATTGAAACTTTTTAAATAAAAGGAAATAAAACTTAAAAGAAAATTATAATTTTCAAAAATTGTGAATATTCAAATTTTGTCTGGAATATCTAAAATATATAAGGAGTGAAAATCGACCTGCAACATTCCTTCTGTAGGAGTAAATTAAAAAGAATTTATATGTTTTGAATGTTTTGTAAAAGTAACTGCGATGACTTAGCTGAATCACTAACCTGGATGGTCCTCGGTCGCTTAGAGGCTGGTCAAACGCAATCCATTGTAGAGAAAAAGTTAAAAGTTTCTCAAAATGTCATTTTCAGAACTTGAAATCGGTTTTTTGAAATTGGAATTGCTTGTCGAAGATCGGGACAAGATTTTATGTGGCAACAACACGAAATGAAGATCGGTATTTAACACTAACTGCCTGAAGAAAACGCTCTATGAAAGCCAATTTCTTGTAATATAGTACCATCTCCAGAGAGCTACTGGTACCGACTTAGTTTCGACACAGATTATTCGAAACCGCACAATGTGGGTGTCCACAATGTGGGTTTATATGCTCGCAAACTTATGGTTTACATTTCGTTGACATACGATTATAAATTGCAAATTAATACTAGTATTATCATTAATATTAGTTAATTCAACAACTTTTAATGAAAAAGAATCTTTAATGTAGAAATAAATCTTCATATCAAGGTTACCCAACTAGGCCACATTACTGGAACACTCAAAAAGAATGATTATTTAGGCAAAACTCTAGCATCATGGGGCCTGATGGCCAAGTGGTTAGCGCTCTGGCGCTCCTTACCATAGGTTTCGGGTTCGAATTCGATGGTGCCATCGATGTTTGTAGTGGTACGAAATCCACTTTAAACCGTAGCTCCCGGTCTTGCATGATTGTAGAGCGCTGCGGGGTATTGTTACTCCGCATCCATAACTAATCTTTAAGCTACACGCACCCTCTGTGTAGTGCTAAGTCGATAACGTCGGTGCAGAGCTTGCCGTGATATCAAAGACAACTGTCTAAGTGTTAGCCAACTGCATTAGACCAAGAAAACTCCAGCGCCGTAGTTATAGTTGCACTCATGGGGAAATTATCCATGCCCTCATAAATGTGGGTCTAATGCGAAGACTATTTTAATTCAAATGGAAATCCTTATTTTGCTTTAAATGAGAAATTTATGCTCATTTAATAAATATATAAGCAACCAAAAATGTAAACTCATGTTTGTGAAGATTGCAACACCATGAAGGAATTGTCATAATTGAATGAAATTTAATACACAGTTGAGTGGTAGTGGTACAAATAAATGATTAAATGTTCAAAGCAAACAAACAATAACAAGAGATCGGAATCAGTATTTTGTGTAGCCACCACGCGCCGTCATAAGTGCTGCTACACGACGTGGACATAGAGTCAAACAAATTTTGAATGTCTGTCTGAGGAAGACCATTCCATATTGTTTGTATGCGCACCGAAAGTTCGTCTGCAGAAGCAACAGGACGAGGATCACGAGCGAGACGCCGACCAACGAAACCCCACACATGTTCAATCGACATATTCGGGGGAATACGCAGGCCAAGGAAGAAGCTGTACCTGCCGCGTTGCAAAGAAGGATTGAGCAGTTCTTAGCGATATGAGGGCGGGCATTGTCCTGTTGAAATAAAAACGCCTGGCAAGCTTTGAAGGAAGGAGAACAGCTTGGGGCTGTAGAATTTCACTGATGTACCAGTTGCTGTTCAGATTGCCCACAATTCTTAGCAATTGAGATCGTCCATGATATGCTATGGCACCCTAGACCATAACTCCGGGTGTTCGTCCACTGTGGCGTTCGATAAGGCACTCCGGAATGTGGCGTTCATCAGCATAGCGTCTGACACGAAGGTGGCCATCATGGTACCACAAATTAAAGAGGGATTCGTCAGAAAACACGGCATGCTGCCAATCTGCACGCCAGTCTCTATGCTGAGCGGCCCATTGTAGCCGCAGGCGGCGATGGTTTAGCGTGAGAGGGATCCTGTATAAAGTCCACGCTTCAGCTTCAGCAGACGTCTACGAATTGATGAAGCACACAATGAAACACCTGTAGATATTGACCACTGTGTTGCCAATTGTGTAGAGGAAGCTGTATGGTCCGTCAGCGCCATGCGGACCAGGTGTCTATCATCGCGAGCTGACGTCCCATTTCGAGGTCCATTTCCGGATTTCCGAGTTGTCCGACACTCGTCCGTCCACTGCTTCCAAAGACGCATCACTGTGCTGCTGTTACGCTGCACACGAGCGGCTACTGCACGATAAGACAATCCAGCTTCACGAAGGCCGATGATTCTCCTCCGTTCAAACTATGCAGTTGTTTAAATCTCGCTCTCTTTCGTCGAAGAGGCATAAGTAACGATTGAGCTAACGTTTACCACTAGCAGATAACCACCGATAAACCATACACGCCTCGCTACAGCCGTCTATTTATTCGGATCCATCCGCCGTTCAGAGGGCTCTGCTCAGCATACGCATGCGCTACGGATTTGAAATTATAATCATTTGCATATCATGTGCTAATTTGCATTTTCTGAAAATTTCAGCTCACTCGCGTAAGTCCTTTATGATGTTGCAATTTTCACAAACATGAGTTTATTTTCTGCTCTCAAAACTATGTCATGAATCATGATATGGTTTTAAATGCAAAAAATATAAATAAATTATCTTATTTATTATTGTATCAATTTTTATAACACTTCGTAAATTTTTAAAATGTCATTTTTAAAATAGAGCTTTTAATTTTCATATAATTTATAAATTAATTTGATAATACTATATAAATGCATAAATGACATTTTTCTGCCGTTATTTTATTTTTATATGCCTTTTAAATGAAAAGTCATTTTCAATTTCATTCAAATTAATTTATTATGCATAAAAGATTACCTATCTTATACACTACGAAAAATGCTATTCTAATATTTGAAATAGATTTAACTCAAAGCTCATAAAAAGCTTAAGCTCGGAAGATAACAAGAAAATATATTAAGATAATAAGCTCATTAAATATTTATGAAATGAAAAGGAAATTAATAGTTATGTGGGCCCATAAAGAAATTCCGGGATCATAATTATCCAAAATTTAAATTCTGTAAATTTTTTATTTCTCTTAATTTTTAATTTGCGATGGAAGGTAACAAAATGAAAAAGATATGTATATCATCGTCAGCGATTGTGGCCGTTAAGGGCCTGCAAATGAATCACAAAATGTGTCATCGTATGATTTCAAAACCACACTTCTAAATTCGGTTTTATTCAAAAAGTTTTCGGCTTTAAGCTGAAATAATATTAGTATGCTGCATATTAGTTGAAGAGAGCAAATAAATCTTTTATTTAAGGAAATAACTGAATCATTGAATTTAAAGGTAATTAATAAAGAAACGATTAATTATTATGCGTTCGAAAGAAAGACCGCACATAAGGGCATATATTATGTAATAATAGCTTTGAAAAGTATAAAAAGTCTGATATGAGAATAAAAATGTAAGTGACAGTAACTGATTCTATTACTTTGGCACAAATCAAAATTCTGTCACAGTGGGTTTGAAATATCGCTTTTAGAAAACGGCATTGAGTTAGCAGATATTAGTCCCTATGAAGATATTCAGATTTTAATTGGTCCGGTGTACATTTCAGAATATTTGGGTGAAAGGAACATAAGAATTAGTAAAAGTCTGATTTGCAGTGAACAGTATTTTTAGTATTTTATGTAGTAACAGTATCTTCACAAAAAGGATGGGGAATCTAATTGCCAAGGTTGTACCATTTAATACTGGAAAATGAACAATACGATCGTGTTTGTAATAGTAAAAACATTACGGTTATTAGAAACAATTGTTGCAAATTTGAACGGGAGCGTATCTTTATCGGATGATGAGATTTTAGAATCATTTAAACAAAATACGACGTATATTAATAAAAGATATGAAATTAGATTATGGAGGAAGGCAGATAATGAAGAATTAAACAGTAACCATGAAATTGCAAAATGTCATTTGTTCTGTTTCAGCAAACGCTTAGACAGTAATAAAGAATTATATTTAAAGTACGATGAGGTTATTAAGGAGTACATACAAAAATGGGTTGTTGAATAAGTAGAAATAAATTTATATCTTATTACTAATACACTGTATTTTCTCCCACATCACGGCGTAAATCGTGAACAAAAGGTTAATACTATAGTTAGGATAGTTTTATAGATAGTTTTCGGAGAACTTCTAAAAATAAAGGAACATTTTCTTTAAAAATTATTTAGAGAGGTCCAAAGTTGAATCTGGATTTACGGTTTAAAAATAGCAATTTGGGCCGATATTCAGCGGGCTTTCTTAAAAATATGAATCACAGAGCATGACAGGGAATTTTTAAATTTTTTTTTGGATAAAAAGAAAATGGATCTCGATTCGATCTCGATCCTAATTTCGATCTCAGCAATCACTTCGCTCAAAATCTCAAATACAAAAGAATTTTATTTGCTTTTAAGTGCAGTTTACTTTTACTGTCACCAATTATAAGGTTACATTTAGAGAAATATCGCTGACAATTTGAAGAAGTACGTGAAATGCTTAAAGAACTCTGTTTTGATGATCTTATCAATAGAATTTCAGATATGCAGAATGCCTTACGATTGAATTTAAGAAATGAAATTTATTATTATTAGATAAGCTAGAATGACGTAAATGTGCTACGTAGCTACGTAAATGGGCAATAAATTCTCCTATTCTTAACGAAGCAATGAATAGCTCTGAACATAAATTGCCTAGAAATATCAGATAAAATAGGCTGCCATTAAAGATTTTGGGTCTGACATGGGACAATATCAAGGCTAATATAAGGTTAGATATTCGTTAATTTGAAAAAGCTTGGAAACCCTAATAACAAGGCGAACAATCTCAGCAGCTTGTGATATGCTATTTGACCTAATAGGTATAGTGATCCCTTCAGTATAGCGATAAAGCTGTTATTGCGAGAGATTTGGGAGAAGGACATATCTTTGGATGAATATGTTACCACAGAAATAAAAGCTGTATTTCTGACTTGATATAAAGAATTGGACACAATAGGAAACTTGGATTTTTGAAATAATTAATTGGGATTTATAGGAGGTTCATCACATTTTCGGAGCTACAAGTGTTATGGAGCTGTAACTTATTTAAGAACGAAGACCTTACAAATTTTATAATGTCGAAATCTCTAGTCCCATTAAAAACTCGCATTTTACAGGTTAGTAGAGTTAATATGCACTAGTTAATAGGCACTTATATTATATGCATGGAGTTATGGGCACTTATGCATACAGTTAATGGGCACTTTGATTTCCTCCAGATTAGGATGTTACTTAAAGAATAGTTTCTCCAAGTTAAGAGAAGAAAAATAATTTATTAGATTGCATAATTTATATATTACGTCCAGTGAGAAAGTAGGTAAATTGTTTATAGAAATATTGATTTTTTTTTAATAATTTTAATGTTATTGCTTGTGATAATTATAGTATTTGGTAGACAATTGTAACAAAAGCTTTGTTTAAAATTCGTTATAATTCATAACACAGATTTCTATTGATGAATTGAATAGTTAGATTTAACAAATTATGTATTTTGATTGATTTTTATAAGATAATAGGCTGAAAATTGTGTTGGGATGAATTATTTCACTACAAAAAGGGAATCCATAACGCATATCCTCCCTGTCAAATGCAAATTCCACAGATTGGAATTGAATTCTGTTGAGACTAAACCTGTAATTAAAACGATTTTGAAATCGGCGATCGCAGGTGCACCAGCCTGTATGTCCACTTTGACTGCTGGCAGAAAAATCCCTGCATTTATTTAAAGATATAAAGGGAAACTACAAATTAATCATCCACTCACAGATGTGCAAGGATCGATAAGCCTCACATACTATAGGGTCACAAGAATAATGAGTTGGAGACAATATTAAAAAGGACGGAAAATTAAGCGAAGAGAGTCCTTAATTTGTAAAGGATGTTTGGTCCTTGGGAGATATTGATTGATATATCGGTGAGATGAAAGGTGAAGTCCAGGATTTAGGGATGATTAATGAGCTAAAATGGCAGGCTGGTGACAGGAAAACAGATGCAGTTGCGCTAGAGAAGAAATGTACCGCCATGCAAGCAGGGAAGCACTAATCATCCACAGCCGATGTGGTTGAATTCAAAGAAGAAAGGAGGAATGAGGAAGTGTGTTCCACGAGCTGAGCTATTTTATTTATTTATATTTTTGTTTACTAAAGTCAAATATCATAGGGCGCGTCAGTATTTGATAATATGACCACCTGAGATCACAGCATGTAATTGCATTTAAAGAAATAAAAAATAATTGCCCATGAAAGAAATTAAAATCAATTAACGTTGAAAGTACTCAGGAAATAGCCGACCACTCTCCCCAAACATGATTACCCATGTATCTTAGGGATACTAAAAATGCATGTAAAAAACTAAATATTTAAAATATTCATTATTTTATTATCTATAGACACAAATTCTTAATATTTTCTTTACCAGCCATAAACTTCAACTAATTGTTAAACACGCTAGTTTCTGGAAAGAGTGCTGTGTTTTAATGTGAAGAATTATTAATAATTCAATGTTAATAAAAGTTTTTATAAATTCAAGTGTACATTTATAATATGTGAAGTAAAAATATTTTTAACAATTTTCATATAGCATAATATCATAATCTGCTCGCATGTTATCTGCATCCAGACTTCTTCTCACTCCTTTCACTTCTTTATTTCATGTCTGTAACAGTAAAAGTTTTAAAGTTAAAAACCCAATTTGCAGTAATCTACTCTCGTGCTATACCTTTTATCCATTCTTCTTTTCATTCGTTTCACGTCTTTCTTTCATGACTATAATAGAAAAACTTTTAAATTTAAAAACAAACCATAATAAATTATAATCGAATGAGTCGATATGCAGATAGTCATTAAACGATGCAATTCCCGTAAAACTTAGAATTTAATGCAAGAACAAAACACATAAAAGCAATCTTAAAAATAAAAAACTTTAGAATTCCAAACGATTTTCTTTTCTTGAAAATTATCATTTTCACTTTTAAATAAAATTATCTTTGCTTTCACCACACTATCTTTTTAGAACAATTTTACATTAATTTTTCTTTTGAATTAATTTTTTACTAAATTATTTAATAATTACTCAATTATTTTTAAATAAATATTTTGTATAAAAAGGCTAGTGGAATAAATTTTTAAAAAAAAAAATACAGATTTCAGTAAAAATATCCAAAATTGAAAGTGGTCAATGAAAAAAACCCTCCCAAAATAATGCCCATATATTTTATGGCTAAAAGTGTTTTGAAGTTTCTTTCATCTGCAATTATTTTGATCCCTCCTAATACCCCATTAAGATAATGTAATTCTCTATCAAACTTTTCTTTCACATTATGTAAAACTGAAGTATAAATGATGCCCCAGTAAAAAGACTTAAATTTTTTTAATCAGAAAAAATTTAAAAATTTTAAAATGAATTTTCAGTTGAATTTCAGTTGAATTCAGTTGAATTTTTTTTAATTCAGTTAAAAATTTTTTTAACTGCATAAATGCATTAAAAAGACTTACATTTTTTGGTAATCTGGGGTTTAATCTGGGACACCATGTTATACTAAACTAAAATGTTTATTTTGAAACAAGTTTGATAATCCTTATATATCTTTGTTCTCCTAGGAAATGAAAAAAATGATGAAATGTTCTCCTGGTTCTATGAAAACTTATTATAATATATATTTTGCATAAAATTATCTTTTAAAGTAAAAATTATCTAAGTTACTTGACGAATTTTCGAAAAAAATTATTACTGTTATTATTTTTAGGTACGATTTTTTGATAGTAAAAAATACTGATCTTCATACTCCAAAAATAAGGTATTTAGATTATATAGTAATTCCTTAATTTGAAATTTTAGTGGGTGAAATTTGTGAACTTAACGTAATTTGTAACGTGAATATTTTATATATATAATAAATAGTTTAAATTTTTTCATATTAAATATATTGCAATCTTTGTTTTTCTATTGCCTAATTTATCATATTAATAGTTTTTATTATCTTAAGAATTAATTGATTAAATTCTACAAGCATATATTATTTTGAATTAACTATTTTTTTCGTGGAAGAATTCACAAAACCTCTAAGTGAGTATTGTTTTTATATCTTACCGAGTGATAAATAATATGTAAATGTAACATTAGAGTTTTGAAAGGGAACTCTTTCTTTTATTTGGAAACTTTGGACCAAAATATCCCTCCACATGTACTTAAATTAAGCAATAATTTATCATTAACCTTATGGAAAATGCAATGTAGGCTCCAGATAGATAGTTACCAGTAAAAGCAATATATTTTTCGTAAGTGTTCCTCCTGATAGGAAATAGAAGATTATTTAGATTCCTATAAAATTGATATTATTTCTAAAGTATCGAGCAAATGAAATTTACAATTACGATAAAATAGATACACAATTACTCTAGTTCTTGAGAAAACTGTAATAAATTAAATATTTATTAAAATTGACTTAGCTCCTTCATGAAAGTGATTAAGAAGATGGGTCTATCCACCTTAACAAAAATGGCAAAAATATTTCAGGATCCAAAATTAGATCTCTTACTACAACAATTGAGATTTGTAGTGAACAGATTGAAAGCAGATTGTAATTGGGTGGGGTTGTGCTGAGATTTTGAGGCATAAGTTGGAGAACTCAAAGCTTTATTACACACCCACAAGCACCACACATATCCAGTGCGAGGCATACAGTGTTTAACACATTTAAGAGATAATTATAAGCTCGAAATTTCTAAGCCGAAAAAAAAACTCACTGTGCGTGAAATATACTTCTCTGGATGAGATACTGTTGGCCAACTGTCCATTTCACTTGAAAGTCAGTGTGGGGCGTTCTTGACTTTGTGTAGGAGGGATGACGATTACAAATTATTTTAACTCGATAGAATCCAAAATATGTGGAGGGGAAATATTTAGAAAGTTGACGATACAATGAGAACAATATATATTGAAATTTTTTGTCGCTTTAATATCATTTCAAAAAAAGGCATACGTTGGAAAAAAAAGAGTATTCTAAAATTTTATAGAGTCGATACCAAATCAAATAATTTTCAATGGATTAGAAATTGGGCATTCAGGTTTAGCTAAAAGCTTCAGCTAAAAAGAATTAATATTCAAGATCACTTATATATGATAACTACGTAACTATTGAAAGATAAAAAAAAATGATACTGTATTATTCACTAAGTTGTATAAATATCTTCAAATAGGTTGTAAAACGTTTCCAGCGAGAAGCACATTTGTAACCATTGTTATTTAATGATGTCTAATTTTTCAACTGTGTGTTGTTGATTTTAGTGTTAATTTACTTAAATCAATACTCTACAACATTCTGAAGAACATTTTTCTTTCCTTATTTCACTTTTTTAATGTCTTTTTCAATTTTTAACTAGGGTTAAGAAAAATTTTTATTTTTAATGTTAGCTACAAAGTTTTCAGTAGGGAACCTCTCTTTTTAGCAAAAATGTGGTATATGCTGATTTTTTTTTTTTCTTTTTGTACAAAACAAATTTTAAAAAATTGTTTCATGGAACTTCAGAAACATTAAAAGAACTATGAATTTATTTCCACAACTCTTTTATTAAAGACTAATCTATATTAATAAGTAAATATGTTGCTTTCACTTTCACTCAAGCAGCGTTTCTGGTATATCTTCTAAATGGCTTTGGTGGTGAATTGAATATGAGCCATCTGTTGAAGCATTGCTTTAATGCAAAAAGCAAAGGATTGAAGGGGAAAAGTAGGGCATCATTCATATTGATGAGTCCTATTTTATTCTTCTACGAAGTCTGTGAGAAATGACGAAAAGGATTTCGTCAGTTAGGCAAAGCTAATAAGGGCTTATTTGAGGTAGAAATCGACCAGACAGTAAATAACAAAAATATTTTTTATTTATATTCTGAAATATAGTATTCTATTGTAAAAAATTGTTTATTACTTTTTTAAGGGCTAATGCAATATTAATGTTAATCTCTCGAGAAAGTAAATGAATTTATGAATTAAATATATATACTTTTCACGCTGTTTCCATACATGATTTTTCAAGAACAAAGTTATTAAATAACAGACAAACCAATTTTCAGTTCATTTTACAGAATTCTGAGTAACATATTTCTCTTACATAAGTGATGCTTTTCTGCTCTCTAGTATAATGATAGTTTAGGAAGTCCCATTAAATAATCAGAAAAAAATAGAAAACAAAAAAATCTTATTCCAACTATGTAATGTGACTAATTTCATTTTTGGAAAGAAACAAATTGATTAAGATTTAATTTTTTATCTTCAAATCACTAAAAATGTTAAGCCAACATATAAAATATCGTAAATGAGCTCGGAATTTCGGAAATTTTCGGAATTAATAACAACATTGAAAATAAATAACTTTTGAAAATAACCACGCTACACCTATTAACAAGGTCGTACTCATAGGAATAAACATGATTATACACATAAACAACACACATTATCGTGATTGTACTCATAAACTAATTAAGATGGTTATAATCATAAATATTCATCTATTAGGTGAATGTAAAAAGCTAAACATGAATTGCAATGAAACTTCTCGTCTGGTGGACTGAGTTGTGGTTCTTTGAAAAATAGCCAAATACGATCTCAAATTTACTTTATTTTCCCACTGAGAGGCATTTGGCTGTCTTCATTCGCTACTAATGACACGATAAACTTTATCACCGAATGAATTTAATTCAAAAGAGCATAATAAGTGAGAAAATAATTTATACGTGGAAATATTCAGGGGGCAACTACATATTGCGGATTGTATTAAGGATATTCAGCTTCGCCTAACCCAGGCAGAAAACTCAACTACACCACATTATTACAATCGCCATAGAGTTTATTGGATTTCAAAGCAGAGACTGTAGAGTAGACCACAAGATGAAGCAGATCAGCATAGAGCTTTAGTATACTATATTATCACTATAGAAAATATGTTGATAGCTTTTTGTCCACCAAAAGAAAAACTATTATCTTATTTTACTCATGTGATTTCATATATATTACACAAATGAATTTTCATCATATATGTCATCATCTGTTCTTTTAACCCTATATATTTTTATTTATTTTGATTATAAATGATTTTCAGCCTAAATAAATAAATAAAAAGAATTGTACCGAAAAAAAAATTTTAGATAATTAAGGCTAAACATAAATGTATTATTTTAAAAGAATATACATTTATCATGATAATTCAAGTTAATTAAAATTGAAAAATTTTGTAAATTTAACCATTATCCATTTTTTACTGTATATTCTAATTACGTTATAACTGTCGAAGTAGAATCCAAGTCAATAATTTATTTTATATATATATAAAAATCTTTTTTTTATATAAAAGCATAAATTTATAAGCAAACAGTGTATTCCTTTTTTTTCATATAATTTCTACTCCTAACTAGAAGAAATTGCTGTTGAATTGGTCTGTCTTTATATCAGTCAAAGCACAAGTTTGAAGAATATGTTATCTGATACTGAAAACAACGGAAAAGCAAATATAATATTTGCGAACATTAAAAGACGTTCGTCTCCTATTTATGACATCTACAAATTATTCAAATGCAGTATATTTAAAATACGAGTTTGGAGCTAATAAATATTTAGATAATTTAATTATTCAGTTTGTAGGAATATTATGACAGAACTAATTTAACATGCAGTATTAAAAATTCAATATAACACAAATTTTCTAGCTTCCAATACGAGGCTTGTATATAAATTGTTTATATTCAATTATTAATTTTTGACTATGTAGAGACTTGTAAAAATTATAAAATGTCTATTGAAATTTCCTTTTGTTCTGGCAAATATTTTATCTTAATATCCATTATAAATTTTTTTAATATTTTTCAACGTAATTATTTTTAAATTAAATATTAACAATGATAGATAATAACTACAAATTTTGATAATGCTTCTTAAAGAATGAAACTTTGCTGCGTGTAATTTGTGAGCTTGCAGTGTATTAGTGGGTTTCGTATTAGCAACTACTAATACGTACACCATATTATTTTGACTATAATTGAAGTGCAGCTTCAAAGTTTTGGTATTTAAGTGAGTGAAATTTTATCGAATTAAAAAGGATGGCATCTTTCCACTCATCATCCCCTTACCTATGACTATGTAGGCCGCTGCCAGGTAGAAAGGTAATAGTGGAGCATCGGTGAGCCACCGACAGGTTTTGGGGTAAGGACAGCCAGGGTAACTGTCCCTCATTTGCGAGTCGCATAGGAGAAAAGAGCATGACATCTAGCTAGTTTCATATATATTTCGCCACATCTTGAAGCTTAGGGTCTAACCATTAGTTTAACCAAAAGTTCTTTGCCAATACCGGAGTGCACTATAAATACAATATCTGTAGGCCAGAGAACCATATAATATCTGAAATTGTGGGCTTAAATCGTATTGCATTGAAAGCTAAATAACTAACTCCGTGGTACTACAGTCCATGTTGATCATACTGGAACCGTATTATTGGACCATACTTTTTTACTGGTTAGTGTTATCAGCCCTACGTCCTATAGTCCTATTAGACTGGGCCCTACGATTTAAAGTGGATTCCTCACCAAACATCTTTTGGCACCACTGGGACCCGACCCTTGTGGCACTGGCGCCAGGGAGCTAGTCATTCAACCACCAAGCCCCATAGAGTTGTAAGTAAAAACTGAAAGTTGCGAGAACTACAGATGGTTCCACTGAAGGTATTTTTTCTTCATCGTTGTTAAATAACGTGAGTACCTCCCTCATCTATAATTAGGTTGTTTAATAGCTCAGATCAAAGTACAAATAATTGAAAAAAAAATTTTTTGAATTTACTATAACTGTATTCTTTTGACTTAACTTTGATTTGATGTAACTCGTTTAATATTCCATAAAAAAAAATCCAATTAAATTCTAAATTAATTAATTTATACTGAATTAAGTCGGTAAAATTAGTAAATTATTATACGATATTAAATAATACTTCTCATTTTAATGATGAAGTATAAAAAAAATTTGTTAGTTTTAACATGAAAAATAATTAACAATTCATTGAAGTGCATTTTTCATCCCTTTGAATCCTATAGGTAATTTCAGTAGATTCAAAAACAAAGAACCCTTGTGAAACAAAGTTGAAATACACATAGAAATAAAAAATCTTTTTAACTGTTTGCCGTTACATTATCAGATTTGTCATCCAGTAAAAGTAATTAGTAGAAAAATAACGCTTTCCGTAGTGGGATTTTTGAGACTGTAAAAAGAAAGATTCTTGAAATCAAGACCATTAATTGTAATACGTTAATTTTACATTGCATTTAATTTAAAAAGTAGTAAAAAAACTTTAGTTTGCTAATATTAACTCAATTAATTGCAGAAAAAAAATTAAATCTTTTATGCTTTCAAGACAATTTGCAAAAACAACTCAATGTAAAAACTAATAAAAAGACAAAAAAAAAAATTTAAGTGTATCATAATAAACACATTTTTGTTTATTTTTTACTTTTCAAAAATATCTAAATGAAATGTCACTACAATGGGTTCTTTTACTAAATAAGCCTCTTTTTAAACAAGAAAATGTATTAAATTTCAATGAAATTGTTCTTTTTTAAATGTGAAATCCCTTTTATGTATAGAATTAATTTTTTTTTAATAAAAAGAAGCGAATAGCCTCGTTAGCTTTCAAAGCTTTTTAATTAATGAGTATGTTCAACAATAATACTTACTCATTAAAAAGACTTCTTACGTAAAATTGGAACTATTTTTTAATAACTTATCATAAAACTTTTAATTCATTAACAAGAAAAATGTTTTGTTATTTTTTTTCAAAAATTCAAATAAGTAAAGCTTATATAACTATATTTCAAAAGCTTAATGACTTTTAATACTTTGCTAGACTCTTCAATATATTTAGTAACAAAAACTAAATTTGTAAAATATTGTGAGAAATACAACAGACGCATCTACTTTGATACGGGGCTATACTTTTCATATCATAAAAAGGCAAATTTGTTATCAAAATCTTTTTTAATACTTAAAAATTCAGATGTTTTGGTTAGAAAATAAAAAATGCATCGCTGTTTTTTTTTTTTTTAAATTATACTAGATGTAGTTATGAAAAAATGCTAACTTTCCAATGTAATGGGAAAAAAAAGTATTTTTAATTTTCAAGAAATTCAAATTTGGCATAATTAAAGGATTTTATATATTAAATAATTTGTTGTTTCCAATTACAAAGTGGTACAATCAGGAAATGCTCTGTAAGCGAGGTCTGAAGTATTGAATAAAGTTTATTCCTTGTTTAGATTTTTACACTAACTTATAAATTATATAAAAATACAATTAAAAAAATTTACATTTTATTTATCATTACACCAATTTTTAAATCCTTTTTAAATACTTTTTTTAACTAAATCTTTATTTAAATTTTTTTTTATCAAATCTTTTTATTCACATCAATTAAAAAAATTATGTATATTAATGTAATGGTCAATTTTGTATGAATTAAATACATAACATTAAAAAGATATTTATTTTTTAAATTGCTAGAAAAGGAACACAAGTTATATTTAGAGTTCTCCCTATGGTATTCCAGAGAAATATGTACCCAGATATAAAAATAAATATAGTTATTCTTTTTCTTGTCAGTTTTCCTGTTCAAAGATAGCTTTTATGACTAACAATTAATGTTTCTAGTTCATTACTTTCTCTCTTTCTTCACATTAAAAATTGCCTAACTGCGATAATGCACCAAAGAAGATTTCAAGGAAACCGGAATGGGTATCTTCTTGTATCGATAACTTTTTTGTACTTCCTGTACTCTTCCTACTGTAAGAAGTAGTTTGTGGAATTGTGAGGAGCTCGTAACGGATGTCGTATTTTTGTTGTGTACATTAGTTATTTTCAAAATGTTGGAATTGGATGTTCATTTATCAGAAAAATACACCAAAATAAAATGGATTGATTTTTTTAAAGCGTTATATTAAAGAAAACATATTCAGGAAGTAAACAAAAGTTAAGAGCAAGTAAAAAAGGAAAATCTCACAAATATAATGACAGTTTTTTAAACCTTGCTTTCATTTGAATCGGAAGTGAAGAACATTCTTTATCACTATGTTTAGTATGTGGATGTAAAACGGCAAATCGTTTCTGTCTAGTAAATTGTATATATGTTTCTAAATTTTAAATCCAATTTACAATATAAATCTGTGCAATTTTCGAAGAGATTGCCTCAACAGCAAATTCTTTTAAAATTTAATGATTCATAATTAGAACTGACAGCAAAAATATGAAAGCTCATACTTTATGTGTCATTTATTTTGCCTCTATGCAGAAAAAAATTATCTTGACCATTCTATAAAATGAAGCAGTAATGGCAAGAATGTTTCATCTGTCCAATAATATAGCTAATATGCGTAGTATCGAAATGTATTCTGATGCCGAGAAACTTTTATGCATGTTAAACTTCAGTATTCAATTTTGCATTGCAAGTAGGCGAAACAATAGGCATGACTAGCAAGCCGGGAATCTTAAAATTCTTCCGATTTATTAATAAGAATTCTTCCGATTTATTAATCACGCTTTATGGAAAATAATTATGCATACCTAAAAAGTTCAGGGCGTTTTTCCACTTCGAATAACTACCTTATTAAATGTCAGTTCATGTAGAAGTCGTGGGTGGGGATTTGTACAGACGGATCTTTTCCATGGTAGGTGTGTTAAGGAACTTTTCTAAAAACATTATGAAAATGTTATCGTAACTCAGTGTTTCCTTCATAGTGAAGGCAAAATAATGGAGAAAAACTAAAATAAGTTTCACATCAATTAGTTCAAATGGTAAACTTCCTTAAAATAAGACCAGCCAAACACGATTATTCGATAAGCCTTTTATCGATATGGATTCACAACACAAATGTCTGCTTTAACACATTGAGGTGAGACATGAAAGCACTTAACTGTGTTCACCAGCTATCTTCTAGTGATTTTCGAAGAGATGAAACTATTTTTTCCTTTTAGTAACTTTCTTTAGGGCGAATTTTATATTGTCAGGTTACATAATATAAAGTGAAATTTTTCAGCAATCAATATTTCGAACACTAGCATGCAAGGAAAGAAAAAATATACTTTACATCCACTTACAAAATGGAGGCATTTCAGGGAAAACTACAAATTTAGAAAAGCTGTCGAAGGTAATTTGATAATGGAAGAACATTTCCAACAATAGGTGAACATTTTTAAACTTTAGAAGAAAATGTATTTCTTCTTTTCTATCATTTAACAGTGAACAATACGATTGATTAGAAACCCATTCACGGAAATTTCAGATGATTTTTTTCAAACGTCAGTAGAAGAACTGCTAAATATAACCATTGATCTTGGATTGGTGATTTAATATAAGGAATTGTCTCTTGAAAACTTTTGGATTTCTATTAAAGAAGCCTATGTGTTAAAATCTAAAAAGGCTTTTTAAAACATTATATTACAATTTTCAATATCTTATATCTGTTGTTACATATTTATACATCATATTAATTACAACTTTCTACCCTCATCACAATTACCATATATTCCGGCGTATAACGAGCACTTTTGAAGCAATAAATAAGATCGGAATTTACGGTTGTGGATTATGGGCTGGATATAAAAATGATTGTTTTTAAGGAAACCGATGATCATAAAAATGTTATATTTCTAGATATATTTTCATATTATTTATATAAAAAGAAAAGGCATATCTTATGAACTTTCATTATTGGATAACATGAAAACCTTATCTTATTTTCTTTCGTTATATCTTCAGGCACATCATCGAATTCTGTTTCATCTTCACCATCACTGTAACTCTGATCCATATATAAATAATTATCCTCCATTCCACCTAAATTGTTTGATACATTAAATTTTTTTTTTAATGATTTTTTTAATTAAGACAGTTTTAATTTCATTCCATGCTTTTATAATCCACATACACATTATTTCTAAACTGGCATGACGCATTTGGCCTTTTTTTGTAAATGTTTTTTTCTTATAGCATCCATATATTCCTTTGTCCTTTTTTAAATTGGCTTTGAATGGTTTATTGATACACACATCTAAAAGGCTGAACTAATGGCGTAAATACACCTGAAATAATTGTTTATCTTAGTTGCACTTTGTCAGCAATTTTTTTTTGTATTATTCATTAGATCTGAACCGTATCTGAACACGTCCCAAATTAAAAGAGTTTCAAATTCTTTAAGGCACGTGGAAGCTTTTACCAAACATTTCTCATACACAAATTTGCGCCATTTTCGTCCACTAGTCCTTTCTCGTGCACATGAATGAAACAAAAGTTAAATTTCGGCAAGGTGTTTCTTTTAAAAATAACCATGGTTTTCAATTTTGCACCTTACACTGAAAATGAGAGTACTAGAGAGAATTCAGATTTTTCGTGAGCAGTTGTTTTTATTTGTACCGTTTTTGTTCCTTTCACATCAATTGTTTTATTTCCAATCAATCAAACATAACTGGAATTTTATCCATTTTTCCAATATATGACAATAAATAGTTTTTGACTTCGTAGGTCAAAGACGTACTTTTTGAAACTTATCATTTTGTTATCCTAATCGTTAGGAAGCATTTGCGAAACTTTTTTTCTAGCAGAACTAATTTATTCCGTGCCATAAATCGATTTCACCAACTCAAAGTTGTTTTAAAAATTTTTACTTTTGCTTTTTTTCCCACTTTAATTCAAATAAATGGACACTGTTTCTTGTTAGTGAGAATTTTTATGATCTGTTGATTTTATGTGAATCGTTTTTGTTTCTTTCGTATAAATAACAGACATTACTGGGGTCTCACTCATATTTCCAATATGTGACAGTAAATATTGTTTGCCTTCACAGGCCAATGACATACTTCTGAAAATTTGTTGATGCGTTGTTAAAATCTTTGGGAAGCATTTGTGAAACTTTTGTTTTTTTTCAAAGAGCAGAGCTAAATTATTCCGTGACATAAATCGACTACACCAACTCAAAGTTGTCTTAAAATTTTCCCCTTTTTCTTTTTTGCTCGCTTTAAGGCAAATAAATATGCACTATTTCTTGTTACAATAAATCCAGTCTGGAGATTTTCTATGACCCAGTTCGCAACACTTTCTTATAGCATAGGCCATTTCATTTCTCCTTCAAGCAATGCCCATTTATTCCTTGGCACATTAATGATTGTCATTTCCACTCACGTATGGAGCTTTCACTAACATCAAACCTCTTGCTGGAGCACGATTTCCGTTTTTCTTTTGCAAATTGAATCACTTTGATTTTGAAACCAGCACGCTGTGTTTGCTTCGTTTCGCAGGAACCATATTTCCTACTGAAGGGGGTACTATGAACTTTATTGAATATGCTACAGAGAGCATAAAAGTGTCAGGCGCGTTCTGATTTGTTCCAAAATAAATCACTCGAATGGAGGTGGGAGAAAACGAAGGCCTTAGAAATGCGCGAAAAAAATCCTGTACCAGGGTTTCGATTTTTGTCTCCCTCTCCCTTTTTTCTGAGCTTTATGGTTGTTGTTCGAGAATTATATCATTGTCCAAAGCCTAGAAAAATCCTTCGTTTAAACGACTTCAAAAGATAGAGAGCATTGCATATTTACACTTCATAAATATAATAATCGTAAATATATATAAGATAAGTGTAAAAAGAAAAGGAATCTTTAATGTATTGAAGAAAAAAATAAGAGTTTGCCATTCAAATATATACCCAAACATTGAAGAGATCTTTTACGACACATCAAACTCATGTTTCACATAAACATAAGAATAAATAAGGTTATGGAATGTTTCATTTTTTTATTGAGTTATTGTTTCAGTAACGTTTAATTTAATTACACTACTAACCATTAAAATTGCTACACCAGGAATAAATGCAGATTACAAAATGATAATTATTGAACAAATATATATTACATTGAAAATAACAAGTGATTAAATTTTTCAAGAAATTTGGGCGCATAGATCATGAGAAATCAGTACCCAGAACAACCACCTCTGGCAGTAATAACATCACTTATACGCCTGGGGATGAGTTAAACAGAGATTGGATTGCATATACAGGTATGCAGCTCATCAACCGCATTGACTAGCGTATGGTGCTTAGAACTGAAAAGAAAATCTGTTTTACTACTAACATATTCAATTCAATCGAGCTGAAGATTTAAAATTCATTTTTTTCCCAAAAGTATACGAAATACTGATTTAAAAGAATGATCGCCATACAAAAAAAATAATAATAAACCAATAATATATTACCTAAATATGAAAATACTATCACAAAGTATCTTTCAGATATTTTTTAAAAAGTAATCAGAAAATTTTAGATTTAAATATAACACCAATGAGAGCATCAATTAGAAATTCTTTTAATGTTTTTCATTAAATATATATATATATATATATATCCTTCAGTTTTCTGTAAATATTTTATTGCTTATAAGAAAATAATTTATGGAATTTGTATATGAAGCTTGTGTATAACTTTTTTTTTTTTTGATGAACTAAGGTAATTTCTATTTTTAGACATCTTTTATAGAATTTAAAATTGAACAATAGTCGTTGATTACCAGATTCTTTAATTGTTTAAGTATTCAAAAATTAAAAATAAATTGCCAAGAACTTGTTTGTAAAAAGTTTCACTTCAAAAGTAAAAGGAAAAAATAAGCCGGAAAATAAACTTTTATGAGATGTCAAGAAGAAAAGAAAGCTGCTGGAGATAGACTCAAAGAGAATTTATTTTGTGTGTGAACAATAAAATTCGTGAACTTTACTTTCAAGACAACGTTATTTTTTAAAGTATGTAATTTAAGTTCTATTGTAAACAGCAATTTTTAAAATCATTGAAATAACTGAAATTGAATTTAATAATATTTTTTTAATATTTATCTTTTTATACATCCATAAATATTTATTACTTGAGTTGCCCTTGAATGAATTTTCATCGTCATAATAATTTTGTGATATTTAATCTACTAATAGTTTTTTCCGAATAGAAACATTTAATAATAAATGCTTTTGGTAGATAATTGAATAAATGCTGTTTTGGCAAATATATTGGAACCTCACATGATACAAAAAAGCAAAATTAGATAAAAATAACATCTGTTTTTCCTCTGTGAGATGTGGTAAATGGTTTAAAAAACTACTGATACAATCAGATGGAATGTTAATGAATATTCATTCCTTCTATTAAATTGATTTATATCTGTGTTTCAGTAATTTGTTTCTTAACTGTTTTTCTAATATGATTAATTATTAGACATTTAATTGAGAATTTGATAGGTTTAAATAATCAATAGATTGTTTATAGCTTTTATATCGGAATTATTTTATTTTGCTATTTGTTATTATTATTTTTTTTTTTTGTTTAATGGTTTTTTTTTCTCTTATTGGTATTAAATAAAATTTACTGTTCCTAAACTCATATAAAAAACGTACGACACAGTTATTATTAATGCCAATTTTGTAACTTTAAATTAATATAAAATGGGAATTAGTTTTAGATAAATGAATTTAATATTAAAAATAAGTGTGAATATTATTACAATATAAAAAAACCGGTATTTATTTAATTAAATAAATATAGAAATGATTAATTTAAAAACATAAAAACTAAACGCACATTGTCATATTGTTAAAAATTAAATAGATAGTAATAACAAACATAAAAAATGAAATCCACTTTTTTTCCATTTTTGACGAATATTTTTGATACATTATTATATCTTTTAATGAAGAAGAGAAACAGTTTTGTCAAAATTTATCACTTTTTGAATGTTTTCTAAATCTAAAATATTTTAGAATTATTTTCTTTTTAAATTGAGTGTAATATATTGACCATTATTTCTTTTATTTAGATAAATCATTTTACCTAGAAAGCTATATTATTGATCCAATTAATAAAGACATTGCTAATTTATGACTCGGAATTTGATGATCAGTGCAAATGTTTCACAAGCTAAGGAACTCATTAGAATCCTACGAACGATGAGAAACCAAATGTCCTTATATCTATTTTTCATATGCTCTAAAATCTATTTGTCTAAATATTCTTCAAGGCTTGTTGAACGAGATCGAGAAGATGAAGCGACCTCCCTTCAGCTGCATCCTTTTATGGGCATTTGCTCCAAAATGGAGATGGAACTCAATTTGGAACAATCTAAATACGTAAAAGACGCTCTACGTCTTACACAAAGCTTTCATGATCAGGAATGAAAGTATGGATATGATACCATCATATCTTCTGGGTCTGATTTATTCACAATATATCTATTATTATATTAATTTT